>JAYESA010000008.1:56275212-56312712 GCA_036927795.1 Iris macrosiphon
AACAAAATTTCATGTTTCAAATCAGTGCATCACTACCGAAGACATCTGAGAAAGTCGTACAGAGCATGTGCATGAGATAAGGATGAATAAGCTACTTCACACCCAAATTAAGCAGTTCAATCGATAATTTAAGATTATTTCTGACCACTGATACCTTATAACAAAGCATAAGAAGACTTTTGACTTCTCAGCAACCTAAACCAATTAGAGCCAAGCATTATAACCAAAAATGGACTGCACAGTGCACACACTTGCAGTTTTACTGGAATTTTACTTTACTACTATGTTTTTGTTTAGAATTTGGTCATGTAAAGACTACAAAATCATTTTTCTTATGGATCAGGTATCGAAAGGCACAACTTGCACTTGGGTAAGGAGGTGAAGTTCTCACTCGTTAGGCACTAAAGCAGTGTAAATATTATGTTTTAGGTATTTCTTAGGAACTATGTTAAGTAAATTATATATTAACATAGGTTAAGGGGATAAAATTTACGGGGTAGCCTGGTTAAGCATATTGGTCAGAATTTGGGAGACAACGGACACAAGGAGAAAAAGGTCTCCGCAGTTGCTACATTAAACAAGACAAGAAAATTTGGCAGTAGAAGAAATACATTTCATTACAACATCAGTATAGTTCTTATGGATATTTAAAGCATTAAGCTCATGGTAAATAGCATCCCAACATGAAAGTTCCGCAAACTTCTTGAAAATTACTTCAGAAGGCATTACATATAGTTTGCGATATATAATTTGACAACTTCACCTATTGAGGATCAAGGAGACGACAAAAAAAAAAAAAAGAATTAAACAAAAGATGATTGGAGAATCTAGGAAAACAAGATACAAGATGCACTTTCATCAGAATCAGAACAGGAAAAGGCCCAAACATTGTAGAGAAAGTGTTATCATACATTAATAAGCTTTTAGTTGAGCAATAAAGTGCTGTAAGTACTAGTCCTGATTATCCGGCATTCCTCAACATTCAAAATGTATAATCTCAAGGAGGTATGCACATTATTATCAGTAAAGAAAAAACATTATACAAAGTGAATCATGACAACATTCATAGAGAATATAAATCCATTAGCAGAGTACAGCTTGAATGAGAAATACACGGTGAATCTACTGGTGAAATAAATCCTAGGTGTTAAAAAGGTAGTCCACCACTTTCTAGACTACATGAAACCAAGCTTAACATTTCACCCTAAGCAGTAGCACAGACTAACATTCAAGATTTAATTTCAAGGTTGCAAGAGTTTCAACTTGTCAAACAAAATGTTGATCACTATAACAGATAGCATGTTCATTAGGCATCATATACAATGATGAAGCTATTGACGCAGAAAAAAAAAATTCATGAGAGCAGGAGGAAAAGACTCATATTAAAGAAACATACTGCAGCTATAATGATATAGCAAATTAACAACAGCAAGTGACAGAATAAAAGGGACAAAAGGGGGACCTAAAGCACCAAACCTGCTAAAGAGAAGAAAAATGGATAAAAGAAATCCAAATTATCCTCAACTATTACCGTTTTTTCAATTTGATACCCTAAACTTTAAAACTAGACTACTTGAAACCATCATCTATTGAAATTTCTCACATTTATACCCTCTGTCAGTCGGGTGTTAATTTTTCCATTAAAAAAAAATAAAAGAAATCCAAATTATCCCACCAACTTCCACCCCAATACCCCCCCCCCTCTCCCGCCGCCAAGGAGAAAGGGGGGGGGGGGGGGGGGGGGGAGAATGGGTTAGGAGTATTTTTGTCATTTTAGTTATCTGTTAACATGTATTAAGTTGTACAATTATAGTTGAGGTATCAAGTTGTCTAGATTAAAAGTTTAGGATATCGAGTTGAAAAACTTGAATAGTTGAGGGTATCAAGTTGAAATTTAGCCTATAATATATTTTGAAATAGTAGAAGTGTTAAGTGATTTTATGTTTAAGAAATACAAAGAGTTAGAGAAGTGGATTAGGAAGAGAAAAGGTACAAAGATAAGAATTGACATCCTACCTAGACTTACCAATCTATTAGCCCACAAGCTACTCAAATTTGCTTGTCAAAGGAATGAAACATTCACAGGTTAGAATTCTATTAATTCAACAAGCTAATTGGAATTGAGTAATATTTTATGTGGTAGTTTGTTGTTAATATATAATTGTTACATTATTGTTGTTTATTATTCTGAAGTACATCCCATGAATACCTCAAATTACCTCTTTTGGAAATCTTTAGAACTTGTGCCTATAAGCAACGTAAATATTCTCTTTTGATTGTTACGGACAATTGCTAGAGAATCATGTCATGTATTCTCGGCAGCTAATATAAATAAAATCATGACATTTGTACGATGACTATGAATTTGAGAGTTTAATAAATTATATATATTGTTATTTCTCAAAACATTGTAGGGAATTATATATATTGTTATTTCTCAAAACATTGTAGGGGTGTTGCCCATACTAAAGTGCATTGACCACTAATCATTTTTTAGGAAGAATGGATTAAGTAGGAATACTGGATTTAAGAGCTCATGGGGGTCGATTTCTGCAAAACTTCAGGGGCATTTGTTTTGTTGGTATCAGAGTTAATATAATGAAGACCTTCACAATATCACTTGTACTGGTAGTTGATGACAGATTATAGGGAACCTCTGAGTTCTACTGACAAAGTCAGTGGTATATATTTTTCACTTTTCTTTTGAGAACTCCTGAAAGTCAGTGGTATATATTTTTCACTTTTCTTTTGAGAACTCCTGAAAAGTCCTGAGTAATCCTTCCAAAACATTTTGTACTTAATTAAGATCATGAATAGACATAGGTAAAATAAGAGAACAAAAATAAGATAGATTCTATAAACTGGTAGCATCCTCTTGAACATTGACCTCGGTAACCCTAATGGTTGTTTTTCTTCAAGGTTTTGCCTCTAGGATTCAAATGAGTGTTATGGTATCGGTGAGGTTTACCTTAGGTAAAAGTCTTTGGAAATCTTACTCATTTGCTTCACTAGTTCGGTAATCAGAATAGAGTTGTGGACTTCTAGATAAGTAGACTTAAAAGAGTCGTGTATATACTTGTTACTTGACCAGGATTCAGGAATAACATCTACAATGATAGAAACTAGGTAGTTATCAAACATGATAGATCCAATTTGAATTTTCGAATGTTGGACATAATGAAGCGCTCAATACCTGCTGCATGATCAAGGTTGTAGTGAGCTTTTAATGTATTCCATAACTCATTGGCAGTAGGATATTCTTAAACACCTCATACATGTTACAAATAAAGCACTGAGGATTATATTCCGGCAATGGTATTCAATCTCAGCTTGGTTATTTTTTGTAGTTCTTCTAATGAAGGAAGGCTCTAGTTACAGAGATTGTAGCTTCAAGAGTGGAGGAAGTGGAAGCAGATGCCTGATTTATATCTAAGGTACTCTGAATCGAAAAACTTTGACAAAAAACCAAGGGTATTTAACCAATACTCCACTTGGGCTTCCCAACAGTTAAATCCATTTTCATCCAACTTCTTGTTAGATTTATTGTTAGATTTATCTAAACTATATGATTCAACAAAGCACTCCTTTCTTTTAGTCCCACATGGAAAAGGAGAAGTCATTCTCCTTTCCATATATTGCTTTACCCCTCTTAGTGGGTAAGTGGACTTTATAGGGGATGGGCTTGATCTCATCCAACCCGCGAGCGGGTGCGCGATTTAATGCGCGTTTTTACGCGTTTATTATTCGCGCACTTAGCACTTATTTTATTTTATTTTTTATTTCCGTTGATTTGGTCTGGTGGGTTGCTGGTCTTCCGCGGAACTGTTCTCACGTAATCCCGTTACTGAAAAAGTGGGAAAGGTTACGTGAGAGATATATCCAGGACACGATCCTGAGATCTGAAAAACAGAAATCGATTTTTTTTTCTTTTCTCTCTCTCTCGCTCTCTGTTCGGACCGAAGAACAATCTCACAGAGACGAAAAAGAAAAGAAAAACACCAGAACCAAAATTCCTCCAAAACTCCTCCGTCCAATTTCTAATTGTCGGGCAAGGTTGTGATCGTTCGTGGAATTCTCCACCGGGTGCACTGTGAAGTGAATCGAATGATTCGTTGTATCTCGGGGATAGATCGTCAGGAACCCACTGCACTGTTCGTGGGGCGAAATTCTATTCTAAGGACAGCGTGTAACGTGCAATCCTATACTATTTCTTGTTTTAATTTTACATCTTCCTATTTGCATTATTTAGGAATTTTAACCAACACTTCTCAGGTTTGATTCCCGAGGATTTGTCGTTGGTGTTGTAAGCCATTGACAAAGTTCTAATTAACTGCATGTTTGAATAATCTTGATTTAGAATGACTGGCTGGATTAGTGACGATCAATATTGCAACTAATGCAACATAGAACATGTTAATTTAACCATACTAGCAAATAAGATGCAACGGCATTTAAGAAGCAAAAAAAAGATCAAACACAAAAACATATTAATTATGTTTTTGGAGAATAATTTCCTAATGAATATGAGTTTTTGGAAATAATATCCAACTAGTAAGTTTAAAAAAAAGGTTACTTTCGAAATAATATAAAACATTTTTTCTTCCAAATAGGTATTTTCATAAA
Organism: Iris macrosiphon; assembly: GCA_036927795.1. NCBI lineage: Eukaryota > Viridiplantae > Streptophyta > Magnoliopsida > Asparagales > Iridaceae > Iris > Iris macrosiphon. Next base: position 56,279,836 of record JAYESA010000008.1, read on the forward strand.
GAGTTTTGAAAACTTCCTCCAAAATATAAAATTATAAATAATGGAGAAACAGAGGCTTATGTAAAATATAAATTTCCATAAACATCAAGTAATTTTTAAAGACAACATAATTAAACAAATTCTTTTAAATATTGTCTTAATTAAGACAAAACTATCTTCAGAAAAGTCCAAAAAATTCATGTTATACTATAAATTCTTGTCTGATTATTACCATGGGAACATGTAAGAAAGTTGTCAGGCAATTGAAATATTATGGTTCAGTTATTCTAACTATGTGTTGTAATAAAATGAAATATAGTAAACATACAAAATAGTTTAACTTGGTCCTTCTAGTGACCTTCTAGTGAAACACGCAAGTCACTGTCCTAAAAGAATTGCACCACCATCTGGTAGGATTTCAACTGATGCTCGCTCCTCCAAGGTCTGACACCAGACTTCGGTTCCTAAATTTCGAAGCGATCTAGCACCGAACGAATATTGCAATAAAATTCTCAGCAAGAACTAATCTTAGAACATCTCACAAATCATAGATTGTAATAGAAGAAAAGTGTAAGAGCAGTTGTGTGTTCCGAAGCGATTCCTATAATGTTGGACAAACTTGGCAAATGAGGAGAACAAGTAAAGCAGTCTGGTAAACGACGGTCAAAAATCAAAGTAAATAGTCGCCAAAAAAAATAACACAGGAGCCCTTTGGGCTCTATTTCCCGAACCTAAACCGGCCTGGTGCAATTTGTGTGCGTGTGAGAGTGGGCCATAGCCCTTACTTGAGTCAACAAATAAGCTGCATTAAATGATAATATATTCAAAAAGAAAGGATTATTTATGTTAACTACTACCATATTTTATGTTTATTACATCCTACTTTGAAACTAATTACACGGGGTAACCCTTTCCTTTAAAAAAAAAAAAATTTAACATATGGGTTTTTTTTTTTTTGATAGGGAACATATGTGTACCCCTTTCCTTTAAAAAAATATATATAACATGTATTTTTTTTATAGGGAACATATAGGTAGTTGGTGTTATACATTTCTATTAAAAAATATAAGACATGGGTACCCCGTGTAATTAGTTTTAAAGTAGAAATATTCCGTATAATAAACATAAAACATGAAAACAGTTAACGTAAATAACCCAAAAAGAAAAGTATAACATTTTTCGAAGTGTGATTAAAATAGGAAAGGAAAACAAAAATTGCATTTTCCTTAATAATTTGCCAATCTCCCATTTTTCAAAAACCACAACCAAATCTATTCTAATCTATTATCAATTTTCCAAAAGCATCCTGGCTCTGCCTCTAATGCTAGCAAAAGTATCTAATAAAAATAGTTTACAAAAGTTAAATTATATGATATTTAACTGCAAATTATCCTTTTTATGTAACAACAAACCCTCCAAATGTTTTGATGGTAACATGCCCAGAAATCCAGCCAACCGCATGGGATTGCTATTGCTTCTGCTTTCCAAAAGCCAACAGTAAAAACAGATTTTAACAACAGATATAAGGTAATTGCCAAAAGCTACACCCAAATTGAATCTGACTCATCAGAAGTTTTTGATAAGTTGGTACCAAACAGCCTTGGCCCGCTTTCCAAGAAAAGAAGAGCAAAAACAGCCTCCAACTGGTTTTTGGATTACTGCTGCTTTTTAAAAGATGACAGCAAAATAGTTTTGACAGCATGTGTAAGAGCATCTCCAACCCTATTGTCTTATTTTGTGTTATGATTCCTATGTGGCATTAGAGACAAAACAATTGACTTTCCTATATGGCAAGATTATATTCACACAAGACAATGAGATAGAAGAGTGTTCTCCTATACAAAAGTATTAAAAATACAATAAAAACTACTTTTTTCAACTTCCGAGACAACTTTTCCAATTCTTCAGTTCTTCATTTTTTTATAAATATTTTTATTTATAACTGGTGATGTGAAATTAAAGCATTGTGAAATCAATTGTCTAGATCTAGACAATCAACTTCACATTGCCTTTGACATGTCATTGCCATGTCAACTTCACAATTTATTTCACAATTGCATTGGAGAGAAAAATTTGAAATAAGAAGTTGTGATAACTATGTGGCAACCATTGTTTTCAAACTCATAAGAGGGTTCGGGATGCTCTAAGGTTGCTGTCAAAAGTTGTCCCCAAATTAAACCGACTTTTATCAGGATGTGTTTCAAGAAAAATATGGAGAATAATCCTCCAACAAACAAATCCCAAATTCAGACTCTCTTGAAAAGAAAGACCAACGATTGCAACAAGCAGATCTAACTGCAATCCACAACTCCACAAAGGGAGAGAGAGCATTATGTCTTCAAATACATAACATAATAAACATAAAGAGCAAACCATATGTTTAGTATAAAGAGGACAAATGTTTTCAGTCTACTGTTCCATCACAATCTCCAATAAAACTCAGCCAGTCAATCTCATGGGGACAAATTCATAGGCTAAAATATAAGTAGCTCACCGAAGTTTGTGGGAACTCAAATTTATTTAGGGTATGCTCCCATCATCATCATATTCATCCTGCGTTGAGGAAGATGTAAATTAGAAAATTAGAAATGCCTGCAAAGTCAAAATCCTTTACCAAGACTGCATAATTCAGAAAGAACTGGAATAGTACAGTAATCAATAAACTTTAATTTATAAGTATAATTTAAAACATCCGAGAGGGACTCACAGTAGGAAACAATCTTCCATCGCTGGTTCTTTCCCTTGAGCCACTCCCAGAGCACAACGGTAGTTCCATCATGAACTCCTCCATGGTCCTCGTCTCCATGGAAAGCATCAAAGTTCAAGCGGATGTTGTTCACCATTCTTATGCATCGGAAACCATCACCCAAGTCCTTGCTCTCAGTCCAGAGGACCGACTCATCTAGATAGTCCGGATTATAAGGAACCAGTCGAACCTGGAACACAAATATGGTGATTATGGGTGATAATTATAAAGGCTATTTTGCAGCTATGAAAATCTACTTCTACAGTCTCCAGGTTGTGCTGTAGAGAAGTAACCCTAAAATATTTGGCTACTAAAAAAGTGGATATCCCATGATATTTGAAAGATGAAATAGAATAATACACAAAAAAGAAACATACAGAGAACCTGCAACAGAGAAGGCAACCCAGCAGTCCAAACAAAGATAATAAAAGAAGAACAAGCTTATCATCAAATGAGTGGAATAGTGAAGTATCAAGGGTTCAAAGAATATCATAAGGTAAAGCAAGATGTCCTATATGTTGCAAGAAACACTTTGGACGTGTAGCTATGTCCAATACATATTCCATCCCCAACATATTCCCCAAAGATGTCGAGGATGTGATTGGCCCTGTCTGGCAAGATTAAAAGGATTGCTTCTGGTTTTAGACATTTACCTAGTGTGTCCAGCCGCTTAAGTGATTTCAAATTGGTGAATGAGATTTTAATTCCAAATGTTATTGATTTTCAACAAATTTAGTTCTCCTCTTACACTAGATACATTATGAATCTGGTGTTCGAATATCTCTGAAAAGGGGATTCCATAGGATAGATTGCCAGCTCAATAAATCAAAAGGAAAAACAGATACCAAAATCATGAGTAAATTTAAATGGAATCTGATGTGTGTAGAATAGAAGAGATGTGAGAGGACTAAATTTGTTGAAATTCTCGATAATCTCGACCTATTCTTAGTCCAAGTACTAGACCAGAACGTGATTGGCCACTTTCTACCAAGTTCGTTTCTGGACAGCTACCTCGAGTTTTGTGTCCAGCTGCTTCAGTGATTTCAAATTGGTGATATGAGATTTTAATTCAAAATATAATCATTGTTCTCTCACTTTTGTCCCTACACTACCTACATCAAAAATCTGGTGTGCGAAAACATCGGATATAAGTATCCCTTTAGATATATCACCAACTCCATAAATAAAAAGAAAAACAGACCAAATGTTGGAGTAAATTTAAACAGAATATGATGTTTTTAGCCAAGTGAGAGGACTAAATTTGTTGAAATTCTCGATCATCTCAACCTATTCTTAGAATAATAGTGCAATGTAAGATACAATTATGTACATATAGGAAATGGGTACGAATACCATGTAAATACTAGCAGTCGTGGGTATATGAAGAATGCACGCAAAATCACGAGCAAGAGACGAGAGTTCGATTTGTGTAGACGACATTCCTTTTAATGATTTGATATCCCGAAAATCTCATATCAAGACTGAAGCAATAACGAAATGCCCAGCAAGTTTGAGCGGCGCAGCTGATCTAATAGTGCGAAGGGTGAAGGTTTTTTCATTTTAATATGTGGGGGGTGGGGGTCGATCTTCTTAGAAAGAGTCGTACAAGGCAGCTCACATACAGTTAAGGAGCCGAGCTACTGCAAGGGGCTTAGGTCAACACTTATATATAGCCAGTCATCAATCGGAAGCGGATAAGATGGTAATAAATTGCATTTAGTTCAAACCAAAAGCGGCTTCTTGCGACTTGACCAGCATGCCCATATATATTAGGCTTTATGCATTGATTTCCACATATAAGGCTCGTTTTCCGGTATCAATATTTTTACAGATAATTGCACGTATATACTATATTTTTCGGTTTAGCCTCTGCATGTTCTTCTTCCAGTGTCCTTGTTTTAATGTTCTAGTATTGTGTGTTCCTCCTGGCTAGTAATTGATAGTTCGGATTTCTTGCATTCAATTTGATTTTCATAGTTTCGGAGTTTAAGTGATTTAAATTGATTTGGATCTATGCAATAAATTAAGTTTTTTAGTTTTCTTGATGCAATGAACTCACCATGGGAGGACTCTGACCCTAGTAACGACTTAGACCTATGCTAGGACCCACTCCTGGATTAGGAACCCAGAAACAAGGTTTAGGAACTAGCAACATACCGCCAATATACCTTCACGGGTCGATTTGAGCCCAGCAAGTGTTGTTAACTTGCATAGTTTGATTAGGGTTAGTACTAGGTTTCTCCTATGAGTCTAAATAGGTCTTAGGAAGGCCTGATTAGCCATTTGGCATCCACCTAATGGCCATAACATCAGCAAAACCCTAACCCTAGATTTGCCTTCCTATAAATATCCACCTAGTTCTAGGTTTTATCCTTTTTCTATTTGGCATCCACCTATTGGCCATAACATCAGCAAAACCCTAACCCTAGATTTGCCTTCCTATAAATATCCACCAGTTCTAGGTTTTATCTTTTTTCTATTTCTTTTGCCCTTGGAGGATTCTGACCTAGAGACGTTGCTAGAGATCGCTTGTGCTTGCTGAGGCCGGCTAGGAGGAGGACTAGAAACCCTTGTTCTCCATTGGATTCCCAAAATCCTAGACAACTACATCTTGCTCTACATGGACGTTTTCTCTCATGTTTCTATTTTTGATTGTTCTCTTGTCGTTTTCAGATTACTTGCAAAGGATTCTACATTTGAGTTGGTGCTTTGGTACCAAAGGACTGTCCAGTTGACAATCTTATAATTTCATCAAAATTTTAAATGAGCTTTCTCATGCTCACTGACCCCATCACCCGGCGGACAAGCCGTCCATAATGTTGACACGACGATGGAGTTTAATCTAGCAGACGAGGTTTCTTCTACACGGAAGAGCAGATATGACATTGAAGATATGATAGAAGTGAGACAGATGGAGTTAAACATACAGGATGAGTTGCTCCTATAGAGTGCTTCAGAGCCTCTCCAGTGACTTTGTTAACAAGAGCAAAGCTAGGGAATCCTTCTTCATCCTTCACTCTTGTGCTGTACTTCAGATCTCTGATCCAGTGCTACAAAAGCGACAAGGGAAAAAAAAAAAATCAAAACTTGCTGATGTCCTAAATATATGATAAACTAAAATCTCAATAGACTGGCAAAAAACGTCTATAACATAAAAAGTATAAAGTCCAAATAAAGAATTATTTATGCAGGGCCGGCGCTGAGAGCTCATGGGTTCGGAGGAGGACTGTTAAAATGAACACCATACATAATATAAAAAAAAATATTAAAAAATAAAACAAAAGTAAATCAAAAAAATTATTATCACCAAGAATTGAGCTAAAAATCTCTGGTATACAAGTCTAATATAATAATTACTATATAACAATTGTTTTGTGTCAACAAGGAACCACTTCTACATTAGATACACAAGATTACTAATATAATTATATTTAAACTGATTTTTTTTGGACTCGTCCGTGGACTCTGGGACGGTAGTCCTGGTTGCCTGGGCCGACACTGATTAAATAAATCTCTTTATGTGTTGTAAGGATGGTTATGTAAGTAATTTTTAAGTAAAACATAAAATATAGAAATAAACATAAAAAAAGTAATTGTAATAAATATAAATATAAAATATAGGAGAAGTTAGTATAATTATTTTCAAAATAAAAAAAAACTCTTTAATATATCGAAAATATAGAAAAGGTTAATGTAAATAATCCTAAATCTAAAATAAAAATATATGACCCAAAGAAACAAATCTGCAAACAAGAAAATAAAAGAAAATACAGAAACCATTTAATAAAACGACAGATGGAACGAACAAATAGAAACAAAATTTGCAATAGAAATAATCAAGAAGGGAGAAAGATGGCAAGTGAACCTGGTAAGGATCGGTGTGATCAGCCCTGGCGAGCACGACCTTCCCGTCCCTGATGGAGAGAGAGTAGCTCTCTTCCGCTTTGGTGTAGATCCTGACCGTCGGCTGCGAGCTGCCCAAGCCGCCCCCATGCCCGGCGTGCTGCACGTAGCTCCCGCCGTACTCCTGCGGGCGGGAGTGGTGCCCAAAGACCCCTCCGCCCCCGCCCTCGTGGGACACGTGCTGGACCGCGGGACGCGGTGGTGCTTCGTAGGGGGAGTTGCTGGGTGGGTAGCCTCCTCCTCCGTACTGGTGGACCTGCGGAGGAGGGGGGTTGTAGCCGTAGCCTCCTCCTCCTCCTACCTCCCCGTAGGGATGTCGACCCGGGGGAGGGCCGTCGTAGCCGAAGGGGGGCTGGGGGCCCGGGGGAGGGCCGTCGTAGCCGAAGGGGGGCTGGGGGCCCGGGGGAGGGCCATCGTAGCCGAAGGGGGGCTGGTGGTGGCCATGCTGCGGCGGGGGAGGGTAGCGATCCGGGTCCAGCTCGCTGGCCTCCGGGCGATGGTGGTGGTGGTGGCCGTGACCGTAAGGGAATTCCATAGCTTTCCTTTCGTTGAATGTTCCTCCTTTCTGGTTTGTGATCATAAATAGCAACAACCGAGGGGGGGTGACTTTTAATGACAGTGGGTGGTGAGTGGGTCCTACAGAATGGGTGCGTGTTATTTGATCTGTGGGACGTGTTATCCTAATAATATCTGTTGTACTGCCATTTTCTTCTTACCGCGTGCAACGTCCGCTGTAGTAGGTTGGACTAGGGAAGTAATGACTTTTTCTTTTCTTTTTTCACAACAAATGTAGCTCGAATGGTTGTATGTCGGCTGAAATCAGGCTTAAGGATTGTGTGGCTGTCCAGAAGCAAACAATAATGTTATAAGTTTAATCCTCAATTGATTATAAAATTAAATAATTTAAGTCACATTATTTATATTATTTTATTATATAAAACTAAATAATTCAAAATGGAGACGTAAATTAAAATTTTGAATATTATACTGAATCTTAAAATTAACAAAAAATATAAAAATTATGTAATTTTCATTATTTTTATTATTTTATTATGTAAAACTAAATAATCTAAATTACACAATTTTTATATATTTTTGTTTAGTCTTAAGGTCTAGTATAATATTCAATTTTTTTATTTTTGAATATTATACTAGACCTTAAAACTAAAAATAAAAAAAATAAAAAAATTGTGTAATTTGGATTATTTAGTTTTACATAATAAAATAATAAAAATAATGAAAAATATATAAGAATTGTATAATTTAGATTATTTAGTTTTACATAATAAAATAATAAAAATAATGTGACTTAAATTATTTAATTTTATAATCAATTGAGGATTAAACTTAGGTCTAGTATCATATTCAAATTTTTTATTTACGTCTCCATTTTGGACTGTTAGCCGAAGTCACCCGTTAGGATTTGGTGGAAGAAATAGATGAAAAAGAGAGAAGAAGATGAGTTTTAAAAGAAGTTGAGCAGAGGAAAGAAAGACGGACGATTTTGGAAGAGGAAGGAATACGAGAGTTGACTTATTTGTACTGTCATTTTCTGCGATAGTATGATGGAATATGAGGAGTACCTGACTTTTTTTCACAGCAAGTACATATCTAATGGTTTTATGACTACTCAAAAATTGTGTGGCTGCCAAAATCAAAACAAAACTAAATAATCCAAGTTACATAATCCTACCAATCTCCAACGTATAAAATTAAATAATCTAAATCACTGCATTTAGTTTTAAGGTCTCGTATAATATTCAAAATTTGGATTTAGGTTTTCATTTTGGACGGTTAGTCGAAGTCAACCGTTATGATAATACTCAAGCTTCCGCCTCGACTTAATGTTTCCTAGAGGTAGGTTATATTCTTAAGTTTCGTGGACGAAACTTTCAATTAGTTGGGTAGGATGTGGTGCCCCGTTCCCCCTAATCGGAAAGCGCGGCTAAGAAATAGAAACGGTATCGTTCGATCGAGATAGATTGAAACAAGAACTCATCCTCTTATGAATTTGCTTCTTCGGAATCGATTTCCATATTCAGTGGATCGTGCCTCCAGGATCGACTTAGCGGCAGAGTCAAGAGGGACCTCTCCGCTGCATCTTTTGTTGCCTCAGATTTTGATGTCGCTTGTTGCTTTCGTGCCTTGAGTTGGTTTTCGGATTTGCTTGTGTTTTCTTAAACGGTTTCGATGGATCTCATTATTTTCGTTCATGAACTGCATTTCAATTCCAAGTTTGGATAGAGGGGAAGAGGTATTAATCAGCTGTTCGTGGCAATGTAGGTGAATGAGCAGTAGACGGCGTACAAGCAGAGTCTTGAAGTGCCTCTTTCCTTCTCCCTTCCAACCAACAAAGTGTGTGGCTACCATCCCGATTAGCTAGCCCTTCTTCCAAGTCTTCACACCTAAAAATCTTGCATTCTTGTTGTCCCGACCAGACGATACCAAGTAATAATTAAAAGATGTCAAAATAAAAAGGAAATCGACTTGGATTATTATGCTTGTCATTCAACTTGGGAACGGTTACTCATTTGCATGCTTGTTTGTTTGGTATGTTCATCATATGCTTCAATTTTAGTTAGAATGTAATACTTCTTCTATAAATTATGCTATGCATGTAGAACACCCTTTGTTATGCGATATATTGATCAGAAAGAGTATGCAAAACCGTTTATGCTATGGAACTGGTATCGTGCTAGTATTTCCTTGAAATCTGAATGAATGTTGTTTGATCACGGACAACTTGTGCACAAGATTTTATGGTTTCTACGGACGGTCGTCGGGGCACTGGGGCCGATCCAACCCGGGCGGAACGTTATGTATAGTCGTATGTTACGGAAGAAGTGCTATGCAGCGGGGCTCGCCACCTGCGTTGCATATCATTTTTGTCTCGAGACTATAACTCGTCCCTTTGTGGCATCATGCCAGTGATCCCTTCGTATATTTAAACCTGTTGCAAACTAACTTGTGTCTTCTTGGCAGGGAAGAACATGGTAAGTATTGTACAGGTGGTTCTGACGGAAAGGTAAAAGTCACCGAACGGTAGCGAGTTCTTTACAGTAGTTTATATATATATATATATATATATATATATATATATATATATATATTGCTGCTTGTAAAATGAACTAAGGCAAGATAGAAAGACCACAAATCATATACATGCTTTATTAAAATAACATGTTGATTGGTATAGTTGGGTTAGCTTGCCTTCACCAGTACATTTCGATGTACTGACCCTCGTTGAAACAGGTTCCCCGCATTAAGGAGAGCCGAGCGAGGAGCCGAAGTCGTCTTGCCAATCCAGTCCAGCTGTAGGCACATCCTGATCGCGTCATATTTTGAAGTACTTAAAGAAAGGAGCTAGCAACTCAATACACAATGCAGCTCCGTGGGAAGGCCGTCATCCAGCCCGGAGTTCTTTAGATTTTGAAGTTTAGTAAAGGGATGTAATGTACAGGACTGTTATCTCATTTTGAGTCAACACTTTTGTAAGCCCGTGTCAATTAGCTAACTCGTTCAAGAGTTTGTAATAGATGTTCATTATTAATAAAGAGAACTTTTCCATGTTTTAAATCTGTGTTTCAATTTATCTGCGTACTCTGAATATGTGCTCGTTATGCGAAAATAAAATACTTAGCCTTGTGCGGTGCGCAACCTAGGCCCGCACAGCGGTCACTCCCGGGGGACGACTATCGATTCCATGAAATCGGGGAGTGACACAGGCTAGCTTGGGCACTCAGCTCAAGTTTGGTACCGTATATCACCCCTAGACAGACGGGCAGTCTGAAAGGACTATTCAGACTCTTGAGGATATGCTACGCACTTGTGTTCTAGATCTCGGAGATTCTTAGGAGGATCATCTACACCTGGTAGAGTTTGCTTACAATAACAGCTACCAGGCCAGTATTAAGATATCACCATTTGAGGCTCTATATGGACGGAGGTATCGCACAATGTTATCTTGGGATGATGTCGGAGAGAGAGCTTTGTTAGGACCAGAGATGGTCGTGGATGAACCAGAAAAGGTGAAACTCATCTGAGACAGACTTCGAGTGGGGCAGGACAGACAGCGGCATTGGGCCGACAACCATCGTAGACCCTTGGAGTTTGTGTCACGCCCCAGTCCCAAAATATCGAGGGACCGGACACGTGGCAATGGCCAGCAGCACGCACCAATGGACAAACCCAATTTAATGGATCCATCGGCCATACTTAAGCTGTATATAACAGTCAGGGTTTACTAATATATCAAAAACTAATCTCATCCACAGAATAGTATATCCAATCAACAAAAGGAAATAAACATCAATATCAAATCAAATCACAAATAATGTAATTGGGGAACAACCCGATAATCAAGTCTGATGCAGTTGTTCTTTTAAACAGGAAAGTAAATAATATCACTGACTGAGTATGGAAGAACATATACTCAGAAAAATCTACGGCAATCACCTAGTCCTTGGTTCCTGGTTCTGCTCCAGTACCTGCTCCTGAACCTGCTTCTGCTCCAGCTAAATCACATGTCCTGTAAACCTCAGAGTGGATCTCCTCTGCTAAACCTGGGGACATAATCCGGATCCAGGTCCTCAGGGGACATAGCAAGGTACAAGAAAGCACAAGCCTAAATAATACAGTGGAATAGTAAATGAAATAAGCAGGGTAACTACATAACCATCTAAGTGAAAATGCAACTGAGAGCATCACTAGTACTCAGGCTGAGACTGCTACAAGCTCTGTGTCGGGGAGCCGGTAGCAGTAAATAACTAGTAGTGGGCCAAGCTCGGGCTTAGAGTCTTGAGCACCGCAATAATAGGGGTTTTATATATATATCAGCCTGTAGCCTGTGTGTCTCTCCCCACCCAATGTAATCACACGTCTCATGTTCATAACGTCTTATGTCCATGTCACGTGAGATCAGAGCTAATGCAACAAGTCATAATCTAAGAATGTCTATGTCCATCCTGTATCCTACACAGAATCACCTTGAATATTTCAGGAAGATTATGTTTCATGATCTGTGTCAGGTGTCCTGGGTATAATATACATGATATGTCAAGTACGAGAATGTAAATGTCACGTTAACCATTTCTAGGTGACGTTGCACAACCCCGCGTACGGTGTTGGCACCCGACTATGATCGGACGCTAAGCAAGTCACACGCCCTAGGGTTGAGCATGTACAAAATGTATATAAAGTCAAAGGAACAATTATCAAGAACTGCAGAGATTGGCAAGGTACACTTGCCTGAGTTTTCGGTTCCAATTACGGCTCTGACTTCCACGGGATTTGCAGGCAGTACTCCGGTTGCTAAAACAAACATCATCATCAGATCCAAAAAATACAAATCAGCTAGAAACGCCTATCCTTGAGTCCAATTTGGAGACAAGGGCAAAAACGTCATTTTTGGGTCAAACGGGGTCCACATGTGGGCCGCTTTGCACCGAAAAACGTATCAGGGTCAAAGGTCTCAAAATCAGTCCAACTTAGTGTCAAAAGGTCAGGAACGATGATACGAACCCAACGGAACTTCCAGAATTGGATTCCGATGAGCCGTTCTCAAAATCGCTCGTTGGGTGGAGCCTGTGGGGCCCACGACACGCGATTTTGTCAACGTTCTCAGAATCGAACCAAACATGGCTCACAGGACCAGCGTATTGCTACAAGTCCAATGGCACAAGTTTCGTCTTGATCCGACGTGTGTACACTAAGTTACAGCAAGAAACAGAAGGGTCGGATACGGGACGGTGTCCGCGGATACGCACTGATTTCGGTGTGCACGCACATCCGAATCATCTTTTACGAAAACCCGCACGTCCGTATCAACGATGCGCACGTATCTGTGAAGACCGCACGCGACCAAGTCATCCCGTTTGGCAGGACGTACTCGATTCCGGGGTAAAACAGGGTCTGGTTTTCCTATTTTTGGATCGCGGTGTGCGATCACCACAGGACGCGATGCCCCGAGCAGTTTGCACGGGCACCGAGGAGGTCATACAGGCTACGCGATGCAAAAGACGGAATACAAATCAGAGCTACGAGGAGGAAATTACGAGTACCTGATCAGAGTCGAAAATCAATGAATTTCTCGTGTCCGACTCGTGTCCTGTGTCAACACTGTTCCTGTGTCCTAGGTTGTGTCTGATTCTAGGGTTTAGAGTTTCGGACACAGGGAGCCGATGCTTCGCCGGTGGAGCACTGACAGAGGCGGTTGAGCTCGAGGCCGGCCGACTGCGGGAGGCGATCGCTGGTGGAGGCTGAAGGCTGTGGTGATCCGGCGGCCGGAGGGAGCTGCTGCTGTTATCGGCTCGGGTGGAGCGGGTCGGAGTTCAGGGAGGCGCTGGAGGAAGAAGGCGCAGCGGCGAGGCGGCGTTGCAGCGCTGGGCGGAGGCGGGCTGCCCGGAGGCGAGGTCCTGAGGCGTCTGCTCCGGTGGACGAGACGGGGCCGGCTAGGGCTACTGTGGTCGAGGGGTTCTGGGGAAAGAATGAGAGGGCTGCGATGGTCGGAGGAGCTGGACGGGAGGAGGAAGGAGGAGGAGAGGAGAAGCCGGCGGCTAGGGTTCAGGGGTGAGGTTTATATATAGGCCGGAGAGGGAGAGGAGGAGCCGGACGGTGAGGGGGAGAGGAACCGGAGGGTCGGCGGACGTTGCGGGAGCGGAGGCGACGCGGGGCAGCGAACGGCCGGCGGCGGCGGGCGTTACCGGCGGCGAGGAGTTCAGGGGTCGAGGAGCGGTTTGGGAGAGAGAATGAGTTGCGTGTCGGGTTGGCTGCTAACGGGTCGGGTGGCAGGGGATCCGGCCCGATCCATAAACTGGGTTGCGGGTCGGGTCGACGGGTCGGGTCGGGTTGCACTAACGGCCCGGATCCGACCCGATAACCTTGAACCCGGTTCAACTAGACCGGGTTCGGTTCAGGATAAATAAACCGGATTTATTAGGGTTCAATTTGGTTTAATATTAAAAATATGTTTTTGGCTTTTAAAAATGTTTTTCGGGGTCCAATAAATCCCCGAAAAATTACCCTATGTCCAGATTTTCATTTTACACCATAAAATATTATTTTCATAATATTTAAATATTATTTAACCTTAATTAAAAATTATTTAATTATTAAAATACCTTAGTTTAATTTGAGAAAAATTCCAGAAAATACAGAAAATTGAGGAAAATTCCAAATTAAAAATCCTTGAAAATCAGGGGGTTTACAATCTACCCCTCTTAAGAGGATTGCGTCCTCGCAATCAAAGAATAACCGGTCAACAGAAATGACACGGTTACAAAATGTTATTACTGTCAAGAATTATGTTTCAGGAGAATCAAAAGATGAGGTTTAAAACACATAGGAAATAAAAACATCATTTTCCTAAAAATAGAAATTATGAAATTTCCCAGTTGAAGGAAATCTAGAAATTACAGTTTTAGAAAACCAGTTTTATCTTTTGAAAAACTTATCAGGTTATCATTTATAGACATTCTACATTTATTGGCAAGCTTAGAATAAATTACTAGGTTAACACTAGGTTATCCTTTATAAAACATATTAGATTAACACTCTAGGTTAATTAACAAGTTCAAAATTACTAAGTTATCTATTATTAGCAATTTTAAACTGTCAGGTGAAGTCCAGGGTCACGAACCAGCAGGCACGAACTACAACAAATCTAGAAGCAGGAAACTAAAATACTTACTCAAAATAGCTACTCTATGAATCTGCGCATCCTCCAAATTCATCACCGGAGTTTGTCCGCGTCCTTGCAGATGATTCCTTGGCTGCTGTTGAGCCTGCTGGAAGAGTACTGGTTGTGGTGCCAAGGGTGGCCTCGGCTGATTCCTTCCTGGGGCTGGTGGTAGAACTTCTTGAACTTCCATTGGCGGTGTTTCCAATGTTGGAGAGGCTGACTTCTGTGCTGGTAACGCTTGTCTGTTTATCATAAGTGCTCTCTTTCGATGCCAAGGACAATCTTTGGCTAAGTGTTGGTTGGACGCGCAAATCAAGCATAATTCCAATTTACGTCTACACTCGTTCTCAATGTGGCCTCTCTTGCGACAGTTTTGACAGATAGGCAGTACTTGCGGAGATGCTTCTGGAGATTGGTGCATGTGTGACTTCTTTGTAATTTCTTCATGTGGTACACCGGCTGGTGCTGATGCGGCTGGTGCTGATGCGGCTGGTTGTTGAATCATCACTGCTTTCTCTCAACGTTCAGGGCAATCCCTTACCGAATGCTTTTTGGATCCGCAAGCTAAACATCGTCCCAGTCTGCGCCGGCATTCTTTAGCGAGATGGCCTACCTTGCCACAATAGTGACAAGTAGGGAGGACTAGTGCAAGTGGTGGATTCAACTGTGGTCGCTTTGCAACTCTTTGTTGTGCTTGCTCTGGTGCTGTTGCATATGGCCGCTTCTGACTGTACTCGATCCTTGTGTTGCACTCCATGGGTCGTGTTGCAGCAAGAACGTTCACATCTAAGGTAGGTGTATTTGAACTGATTAATCTCCTTAACTCCGAGCTAAATCTGTCGACGAACTTCTCCACTTGGTTTTGCTGATCTTCTTGTTGAACCTTCTGATGGGATTGCATCATCGCGTAGAACATTCGAAATAGTTGTTGTTCGTCTATAGCCTGCCCTTGTGGAACGGTAGGCATCGGAGGAGCAAGCTGCGTTGATGGTGGAACGTCATCTTCCGGGATTCTCGAGGCATTCTGTCTTGCTGGACTAAGTTGTTGTGATGTTTGACCTTCATCTACTAATATCACTTCATCTTCGTGGTTAACCACAACATCTTGTAGTGCTGCTGGATGAGTCTCATCGCCGGCTTGTGGATCCATAATTCTGCAACCAAAATAAACTATAAGAAGCACACAATAATCAAGACAGGATGCAAGTCAAAAATTTTATTTGAATCCGATACAGATATCAAGAACGTTTCAAGCTAGTGGATGAGATCCTAAAAACTTATCCTATCATTATTGCAGGCCTGTTCGGTCCCTAAGTTGAAACCGAACATTTTAGTCGTTTACCTGCATGGGCCACCACAAAAACCATGTCACGCTCCAGTCCCAAAATATCGAGGGACCGGACACGTGGCAATGGCCAGCAGCACGCATCAATGGACAAACCCAATTTAATGGATCCATCGGCCATACTTAAGTTGTATATAACAGTCAGGGTTTACTAATATATCAAAAACTAATCTCATCCACAGAATAGTATATCCAATCAACAAAAGGAAATAAACATCAATATCAAATCAAATCACAAATAATGTAATTGGGGAACAACCCGATAATCAAGTCTGATACAGTTGTTCTTTTAAACAGGAAAGTAAATAACATCACTGACTGAGTATGGAAGAACATATACTCAGAAAAATCTACGGCAATCACCTAGTCCTTGGTTCCTGGTTCTGCTCCAGTACCTGCTCCTGAACCTGCTTCTGCTCCAGCTAAATCACCTGTCCTGTAAACCTCAGAGTGGATCTCCTCTGCTAAATCTGGGGACATAATCCGGATCCAGGTCCTCAGGGGACATAGCAAGGTACAAGAAAGCACAAGCCAAAATAATGCAGTGGAATAGTAAATGAAATAAGCAGGGTAACTACATAACCATCTAAGTGAAAATGCAACTGAGAGCATCACTAGTACTCAGGCTGAGACTGCTACAAGCTCTGTGTCGGGGAGCCGGTAGCAGTAAATAACTAGTAGTGGGCCAAGCTCGGGCTTAGAGTCTTGAGCACCGCAATAATAGGGGTTTTATATATATATCAGCCTGTAGCCTGTGTGTCTCTCCCCACCCAATGTAATCACACGTCTCATGTTCATAACGTCTTATGTCCATGTCACGTGAGATCAGAGCTAATGCAACAAGTCATAATCTAAGAATGTCTATGTCCATCCTGTATCCTACACAGAATCACCTTGAATATTTTAGGAAGATTCTGTTTCATGATCTGTGTCAGGTGTCCTGGGTATAATATACATGATATGTCAAGTACGAGAATGTAAATGTCACGTTAACCATTTCTAGGTGACGTTGCACAACCCCGCGTACGGTGTTGGCACCCGATTATGATCGGACGCTAAGCAAGTCACACGGCCCTAGGGTTGAGCATGTACAAAATGTATATAAAGTCAAAGGAATAATTATCAAGAACTGCAGAGATTGGCAAGGTACACTTGCCTGAGTTTTCGGTTCCAATTACGGCTCTGACTTCCACGGAATTTGCAGACAGTACTCCGGTTGCTGAAACAAATATCATCATCAGATCCAGAAAATACAAATCAGCTAGAAACGCCTATCCTTGAGTCCAATTTGGAGACAAGGGCAAAAACGTCATTTTTGGGTCAAACGAGGTCCACATGTGGGCCGCTTTGCACCGAAAAATGCATCAGGATCAAAGGTCTCAAAATCAGTCCAACTTAGTGTC
Organism: Iris macrosiphon; assembly: GCA_036927795.1. NCBI lineage: Eukaryota > Viridiplantae > Streptophyta > Magnoliopsida > Asparagales > Iridaceae > Iris > Iris macrosiphon. Next base: position 56,296,890 of record JAYESA010000008.1, read on the forward strand.
AACAGGTCAGGAACGATGATACAAACCCAACGGAACTTCCAGAATTGGATTCCGATGAGCCGTTCTCAAAATCGCCCGTCGGGTGGAGCCTGTGGGGCCCACGACACGCGATTTTGTCAACGTTCTCAGAATCGAACCAAACTTGGCTCACAGGACCAGCATATTGCTACAAGTCCAATGGCACAAGTTTCGTCTTGATCTGACGTGTGTACACTAAGTTACAGCGAGAAACAGAAGGGTCGGATACGGGGCGGTGTCCGCGGATACGCACTGATTTCGGAGTGCACGCACATCCGAATCAGCTTCTGCGAAAACCTGCACGTCCGTATCAACGACGCGCACGTATCTGTGAAGACCGCACGTGACCAAGTCGTCCCGTTTGGCGGGGCGTACTCGATTCCGGGGTGAAACAGGGTCTGGTTTTCCTGTTTTTGGATCGCGGTGTGCGATCACCACAGGACGCGATGCCCCGAGCAGTTTGCACGGGCACCGAGGAGGTCATGCAGGCTACGCGATGCAAAAGACGGAATACAAATTAGAGCTACGAGGAGGAAATTACGAGTACCTGATCAGAGTCGAAAATCAATGAATTCCTCGTGTCCGACTCGTGTCCTGTGTCAACACTGTTCCTGTGTCCTAGGTTGTGTCTGATTCTAGGGTTTAGAGTTTCGGACACAGGGAGCCGATGCTTCGCCGGTGGAGCACTGACAGAGGCGGTTGAGCTCGAGGCCGGCCGACTGCGGGAGGCGGTCGCTCGTGGAGGCTGAAGGCTGTGGTGATCCGGCGGCCGAAGGGAGCTGCTGCTGTTATCGGCTCGGGTGGAGCGGGTCGGAGTTCAGGGAGGCGCTGGAGGAAGAAGGCGCAGCGGCGAGGCGGCATTGCAGCGCTGGGCGGAGGCGGGCTGCCCGGAGGCGAGGTCCTGAGGCGTCTGCTCCGGTGGACGAGACTGGGCCGGCTAGGGCTACTGTGGTCGAGGGGTTCTGGGGAAAGAAGGAGAGGGCTGCGACGGTCGAAGGAGCTGGGCGGGAGGAGGAAGGAGGAGGAGAGGAGAAGCCGGCGGCTAGGGTTCAGGGGTGAGGTTTATATATAGGCCAGAGAGGGAGAGGAGGAGCCGGACGGTGAGGGGGAAAGGAACCGGAGGGTCGGCGGACGTTGCGGGAGCGGAGGCAACGCGGGGCAGCGAACGGCCGGCGGCGGCGGGCGTTACCGGCGGCGAGGAGTTCAGGGGTCGGGGAGCGGTTTGGGAGAGAGAATGAGTTGCGGGTCGGGTTGGCTGCTAACGGGTCGGGTGGCAGGGGATCCGGCCCGATCCATAAACTGGGTTGCGGGTCGGGTCGATGGGTCGGGTCGGGTTGCACTAACGGCCCGGATCCGACCCGATAACCTTGAACCCGGTTCAACTAGACCGGGTTCGGTTCAGGATAAATAAACCGGGTTTATTAGGGTTCAATTTGGTTTAATATTAAAAATATGTTTTTGGCTTTTAAAAATATTTCCGGGGTCCAATAAATCTCCGGAAAATTGCCCTATGTCCAGATTTTCATTTTACACCATAAAATATTATTTTCATAATATTTAAATATTATTTAACCTCAATTAAAAATCATTTAATTATTAAAACACCTTAGTTTAATTTGAAAAAAATTCCAGAAAATACAGAAAATTGAGGAAAATTCCAAATTAAAAATCCTTGAAAATCAGGGGGTTTACAGTTTGAGGTATAGGTTTTGTTATTTTGTTTGTAATTATTTTGGTTTAGATTGCGTGTTTAGGCTATTTTTGTTCTAGGTTGGCGATTTGGTATTCTTACGGATTACTCCGATTCAGGGCACGATTCGCTTTGGTGGAGGCGGAAAGCTTAGTCTATAGTACATCGGACCTTTCGGTATTCTTGTGAGGGTCGGTGCAGTAGCCTATAGACTAGACTTGTCACATGTACTAGAGAGAGTACATGACGTGTTTCATGTGTCGCAGCTGAGACGGTACATGGCAGATCCTAGTCACGTACTAGATCACTCGGAGATCGTGGTTGTTCCGACTCTCAGCTATCCTGAGTAGCCCGTAGAGATTTTGGATCTCAGGAAGAAGGTATTACGGAACCAGACTATTCCCTTGGTTCATGTTGCATGGAGACATCACTCTCCAGACGAGTTAACCTGGGAGAGGGAGGACAAAATGCGCGAGCAGTATCCGTATCTCTGATTGTATTTTTGTGCTAGTTTAGTTCAATTTCGAGGATAAATTTTTTTTTTTGGAGAGTAGACTTATCACTAACACATTTCAAGAGTAGGGACTTTATGGTCATTTACAAAAATTAAATATATTGTGTTAATAGTTGCATAATAGATAATATACATATTATATTATATTCATTAATGGCATGGGTTAGTGGACTAGCCTTGATGTGACCATGCACCTTGCTTAGACTTGACATTTAACCCAGTAGAGTAATCTTTATTCTATTAATTATAATCTAGTAAAATTCTTCACTTAGGACTAAGCCCCTTATTAAAATAACTCTTCATGATAAGCCATTGAGGGCAAATGAGACATTGTGCATTAACCTAACCAAACCCTAGAATAGGTATGGCCGGCCCTACAAGTATAGAGGGAGCCTCCCTCAAAACCATTCATGACTCATGAAGAAACCCTAGAAATAGCTCCCCAAAAATCCTTCATTCTTTTCACAAATTTCATAATATTAAACCTCAAATCCCTCATTTTTCCCTCATCAAAAGAGGCCTAGAAGCTTAGAGTTCAAGGAGCCTTGGAGAAGAAGAAGTCACATTGGGAATCCATCTCCCAATAGATAAAAATCTGGAAACCCTCTTTTAAATTCTGTTTTTATTATTTGTTTGTCCATTAGAAGCCCACCCTTTGGTTTAGGAATAGCTATTAAGGGAGAGCATGAGTCTCTATTGGTTTACATAATAATTTCTTCATGGGGTCATATAAAATTTGGAGGTTTTGGTTTTAAGGATATATTTTCCCTAATTTTTGTAACACTAAATCATATTAAATATATATGATATATCTATATATTATATGTAGATGGTTTAATTGTATATTGGGGTTTATGCATGAAGATTTATGGTGTATCAAGAGTATCCTAGATTGTTGTACACTAGGTGCTTGTTGAAATGTCTAATAGGAAGTATACCTATTTATATGGTCTAATTCTTATACATTGGATATATATATATATATATATATATATATATATATATATATATATATATATATATATATATTGGTGTGTGGTTGTTGTTCAAAGTATGGAAGAGGGGTCAGGTTCATCAGTGATGTGTGTGATGGTGAAGAGAGCAACTCGGGTATTATTGTGGTGTATATAGTATGCACTATGTTGGCACTGATACCTCAGTGTATCAGTCGAGTGAGTTCAGTGTATCAGTGAGTGAGTGTGTTATATATGTGTGAGTCTGTGATGGAGGGGAGAATATGCAGGCTTAGGTCTGTCACCTGTGATATTGTGTGTCTGTGGGCAGAGCTTAGAGCTCGGGTCAGGTATTTGAGAAATACTCGAGTCAGGTAAGAGGGGAGCATACACAACAGCAAGCATGCAATAGGCAGCACTGCAGGCAATGGCATGGTGCCTGTGTATGTAAGTTAGGAGGCAATGTGCTTAACTAGGTTTCAAATGTCTATGGGTTGTTCATTGTGAGGTTCAGTCCAATTTAGGACTGTTGTGTTACTTGCACAGTAATGGGATAAATTGAGATGGCAATAGCAGTCGGGTTTTGGGGGTTGCTAAGTTATTGCTACCTTGTTAGCAGTGAGGTAGGAATGATCAGTTAATGAGCGATTAGTGTGTGTGGTTCTAGGTATCAGTGCACAGAGGTCTTGGCTCGAGTCTAAGTGTTGCATATCAATAACTGGGTGCTGAACCTGGGTAACCTGGTACCTGTGTTAAGCAATGTCAAGTGGCCAGCCCACTGATTGCTCAAGATACAAATAATAGAAGAAGAACAAGTAGCAGTGGCAGTGACAGGTGATAAATTGGTGTTGGTGAGTGTTGACACACACAAGTGTGCATACGCGCATGGTTAGTGTTAGTATTGTTTTTATGAGTATACGTACCTATATGTATTAGTATTTGGGTAATGTATTTGTGAGGGTTATGAGTATATTAGTATATTTGTGGTAGGGGTAGTACCAGATAGAAAATGTGCATTAGACAAGTGAGGATATTAATATGCATCAGTGGCTTGTGAGTACATCAATGTCCAGAGAAGCTATAAGCAAACCCAGTACCCATTGGGACAACAATTTAATAGAGTGTCCCATTGGATAACACATGTAACAGCCATACCTTGGAAGTATTCAGTGAAGTTGAGCTTGGTTGCAGATGCTAAATAGAGCATAGAATATAGAATGTAGGTATGAGTGGTAGTATCCAGTGAGAAGTATATGGGAGTATAAAGTGAATTGTATGAAGCCAATATACTGATACCTTGGTATCTAGATGTCCAATGCCAAGGTATGGAAAATAGTGCCAAGTATCTAGGTTGAGTTTTTGGTATGGGTATCATGGGTAAAGTGTTAAGGTATAGAGCTAGTATAAGATATTGAGCTAGATACTAAGTATATAGTTAAGATACTATATATAACACCAGTATTAGTTAGTTTAGACCTATTTAGACCTAGTATCAAAGCATTGACCTAGTTTGACTAGTGAAACCTAGTTTTGGCCTAAAAATTATTTTTTAACATAGTTAATGATATTGTCCTCCTAGAACACCAAATAACATTATTATTGTGATATCTAGGTCTTTGTGACTACATCTTGGACATCGATCCTCATTCATCGCTCAGGACCACATGCGAGTATATTCTCTGACAGTTTTTATTATGTTGATTATAACTATGATTCTAGTTGTAGTGTATGCTTGATTCAGACACTGTGGATATATGGGCTAGTATTATAGATATATGTCATGAGTAGTCGTGATTGAAATCCATCGTGTTAGTTGGAGATGGGAAAATATTAGCAAGATTATGTGATCATACCCTACTTTACATGCATCATAGCTTACCCCCACATATCACGTTGGGTGTAGCCTGACCATTTACATGCCTCATAGCATACTATATATGATTAGCCTGACTATTGCTCGCATCATATATAATAAGCCTGATCTAGTCTCAAGCTGATCACATAACAAACTGATATTTCACAACACTTAGCTATAATTTTTATTTCTTTATTTCCAGTTCACTCATTTTTAGCATTCACATATATTTGTTCATTGCTAGTTAGTACTATTGCTGATTACATGTCTCTCCAGTACTCCTTACTTTTCCAGTATTTTCTTCATCATGTATTTCCTTACATTGTCTTATAGTTTTTTTGTCAATATAATTGAAATTGCTGTTTAGTGTCTGTGCTTCGCTCCAATCCTGACTGGATAATATTTTTCAGAGGACCTAGAGGATTTTTTTCCTACTCACTATGGTCTAGGAGTAGAGGGAGACTATATACCGGAGATTCCAGTAGATTCACTCTCCTTAGAGGAGACACCACTCGCAGTCGTTTAGACAGCTTATTGGTCTAGTTATCTATGTATTAAATTATTCTAAACTTGATATTTTGATTGCATTATGTTGAGACTACTTATTTTGGGATAGCTAGACTCTAGATTATTATTGTATTTAAGTTGTGTGCTAGACTTATGTCAGTACTTCCTTATCTTTTATATCTTATCGTGATATTTACTTTCTTATAGTTATTGTGATTGAGTATCTTATGAATTATTGATCAATGCATTATTCATTGTCCTTCGTATGGAGTTGAGATCATTGACAGGTTATATTGTGAGTTGCGATTCGTAGTATTGAGACCTAGACAGCTTTATACTGTCGATGTTGTGGCGTAGGCTGGACGTACCCACGGCTCATGCCCAAATTTTGGGTTTGGATCGTGACAACGTACCCACAAAACCAAGCCTGATATTGTTCGATTGTCCAACCAAGATGTTGATTACATGATTGAGTTTGATTGTTATTGCTAAGTTATCCTAATCAACTGTTATGGAAGCACACAACGATTGCATATATTATTCTTTAAAGGTCTACTTGTTAATTTTTTTTAAGGCACTGGTTTTTGTCGGCTCAAAAATGTCCCAAACCAGGTGTAATATAATTTTGGGTGGATTTATAAGCACCCCAAATCAATGGATTTTGAGGTGTTTTATAATTTTATTCTATTTATATCCTCACCAAATACATATAATTATAACTACTAATATCTTACCCTATTTTTTCTTTCTCATATGTGTTTCTCTTCTACTTCTTCTAAACTATGGCTACTTTAAATTCCTGGTATATTTTTTAATCTTTCTCTCCTACTTTTATTCTGATATTTCTATTATTTTATGTGTTTCTATTATTTTGATCAAATATGAATTTCTACCTTCTGGTCGAGACGTGGACTACATGGCAGTTCCCACGCTCGGAGCCGTTGTGTTTATGTATGGGCATATATATAATTTTATTCATGTAAAAAACTTTCAAAATCACTCATTAATAAATTATCAAGTATGGATTGAACTGGTTTAAAAGCCGCTACTTAAAACAACCCAAAATTGGACTCCTAATAACCACCCATAATTCGTACTCTAAAAATACCTGATAAATGCTACCCCTACAACTGCCAAGCAGGCCCAAAATAAGTTATGTATGCCTTATGGTGTATCCTGCCGCCATGATTGTGGGTACATCTGTTGCTAGAGGACTTGTCTAGCACTATTTTCCTTCCTCCAATCATGTCGTTTAGTGCAACATTTTTTATATACTGATGTTTGCACTAAGGAGCATTTTAGTTTGGCGACATTGGCACATGACTGATATGGAAGGTTCCGAATGTAATAGATTTTCATCACATGTAGTAATATCATATGTAACATGATCTTGATAATCAATGAAAATCTTCTTCTTCTTCTTTTTCTAAGAGATAAGCTTTGTATTTTCTTTTGCATTTTGAAATAATAGTTAATCTTGTTATGCTTATTTTTGTATTGGATCATGACTTTTGTTATTCAAAGGTAATGCGGACATAATAATAAAGCCTAATCTAATGGGGATTAGGAACAAACTATGATAGTGGAGTTCTAACATGAAACCTACTTGGTCAGAGGTAATGTGGATAGAGTATGTGATAGTAGAGTTCTAACATAAAACCTATTTGGTCAGAGGTAATATGGGCATGGCAGAGAATGTTAAAGAGTTCAACTAGGGAATGGGTTTGACTAACAGGGATTTCAGGTGTGTTGGTCGAAGAAAAATAGTTCAGAGAAAGAAAGTGGACATGACTATTTTCGAGCAATATCTAAAGATTAGCAACATAATTTCACGAGCATATCTCACAAAAGAGATTATTCCTAGCCCAACTGGGATTAAGAATAAGATATCTCTAATCCAACTAGATATTTAGAAAAAAGAGGGTAATGGTTTGTCAAAGGTAATAAGGACGTGACACAATCTTACTACTCTATGGGGAAAATAAAGATAACTCCACGAGGAGAATTACTAGGATTTACTATCAACTTCATATTAGCACTGTAGTATAGACATTAAATAAAGGTTTAGGATTACTCCCTATCCTACTGGTATTGGAAATAAGATAATTTTAAGTCATATGGGACTTAAAGGTAGTATTGTTTTAGTGGAGAATGTTTATTATTGATCTCCACGAGAACCTTTTAAAGGATCGAAGAACCGTCCAACTGGAAAATTTTTGTGGATCTATTATCCATGTAGTATTCAAGACCCTTGAATATGGATAATAGCTCAAAAAACTTGTCTTACTATACATATTACCAATGCGATACCGCATACTTTGTTTTTATAATTAAATTTGACTTGGATTAAACATAATATTATTTAAAAACTTGCCATTGATATACATCATGAGTAAGTCACCATGGGTTTAGTGAGCTTGTAAGCTCTGTTGGAATAAACTAACTCTACTACGAATGGGTCCTCCTACTTAGATTAAAATTTGTCCTTGCTTTTATGTGTCACACCCTGGTTCCACAGAACCGAATGTCGTTATTGGATGTGATATCATACATACATAAATCATACTTGTACAAGGCAAATACCAAAATGGTCGAGTGAACAACTAAGTTACAAGCTATAGCAGCAAAAAATACAAGACAGAAAAGTTGAATCGACACAAGATATACAAGAATGATTATCTTTATTGATGATATGCACGGCTCAAAGCCAAAGAATAGCGTTATTACAATCACTCTATCTCTCTTCTCTCCAAACAAAGAAATACGCCACAAGGCTTATAACTCAAGCACCATACAACAATGTTCCATACATTATGTATTTTATATATGACATAAATCAACATCTCCAACCGCAACACTCCAAGCATCAACCGAGTCCCAATGCCTCAGCAACGTCTAAGATACACCCTGCACCTATAAACAATCTGGTGGGGGATTGGTACATTAGAAATGCACTAATGAGTGGCCTCTCTTCTACTCAACTAAAACTAACATGTCCATTAAGTGAGTGCATGCAAACATTTGTGGTCTTTCTAATCTTTTCTTAGGATCAGTTACATGTCATAAAATAAGTATCTCAAGCCTAAATATGCCACGCAACATAGTTGAACTTACATAATACTTATAATCGTTCCTTGCTTACATAGATACCATTCAATATACATTAATACTAATGTCACAAGAGTGTTTCTGTAGAAGATAATTGGTAGCCTTCAAAATATGAATATGTGTTTCACTCATTCCTGCAAACATTTTTGATAGGCCTACACGCAGACATATATTAGTATGCAGCCTAACTCTATATGAAGTTACTGGCACCACACGCCATCTTGTACCATAGCTTGGCTAGTCGACAATCCTTTCAATGCGGGTAGTGAGCCCCCTAAAATTTTTGAATCACCAATACTAGTTCGTCAGCACAGCTACCGCCCTAGTACAACATCACTGTTCTCCAGGAATGACACGATCTCTATACCCGACGATCATTTGAGAACTTACCTTGTGCACAAGTTATCCATGACCATACAAATAAGTGAACAAATAGACTATAACACAATACATGGTAAAAAACTAAAGTAACTATACAAATCTCTACTCAGCATATAATATAATATATTTCTTCCGCATTACCACATTCCCTCAAGCCATAGCTGTCACCACCATATTTTTAGAGTAGGGACATTTTTGTCATTTGCAATAATATATACATAGTGTTTATAGTTATATAATGTGTACTATATATATTATTAATAATAATAATAATATGGGTTAATGGGCTAGACTTGATGTGACCATTAGACTCAACCTTAGACTAGATATTTTTGGACCAACTAGTTAATCCCCTTCATTTAATTAGAAATTTGTTAAGTTTCCATTAGGGATAAAAACCCCATTTATTGAAAAATACTTCATGAAAATCCTAGAGGACTTATTGGACTTTATGCATTGACTAAACCCTAGGTCTCTAATTGGTCGGCCCTATAAGGAGGGGGGGAGACTCCCTCAATCTCCATTTAATGTTCATGAAACCCTAGATTTAGTTCTTCCCCAAAACCCTTATTCCTCCACCAAATTTTAGAAAATCAAATCTCAATCTCTCTCATCTCTCTCATTTAAGAGGCCTAGAAGCTTAGGTCTCAAGGAGCATTAGAGGAGAATAAGTTTGGCTAGAGAATCATTGGTTTAAATTGGAAATCCATCTCCCAAGAGGTAAAATTCTGAAAACTCTCTTTTAAATTCTTTTTTTATTATTTTGAGGACCATTAGGAGCCCATCCATGGTTTAGAAATACCCACAAGGAGAGAGAGAGAGAGAGAGAGAGAGAGAGAGAGAGAGAGAGAGAGTCCGTATTGGTTTCATAGTATTTTCTTCATGAAGTTGTGTTCATAGTTTTAGATTTTTGTGTTCATGGATGTGTTTTCTCTTTCCTTTATTACAACTAATTATAATAGTTATAAATAGAAGTATTTAATATGTATTTGTATATTTAATAGAGTATTGGGGTTTTTGCTATGAAGGTTGATAGTGTATCATGATACCATGAGGGTATCATGATAAATGTATTCTAGGTGTTTGAGATTATGACCAATAGAGGGTGTAATCAAATTAGGGTACAATTTCATATATATATATATATATATATATATATATATATATATATATATATATATATATATATATATACATGTTTAAAATATGTATTCTAGTGTGTGTTGTGTGTGTTTGTGCACATATAAGCAAGAGAGAGGAGTGACAGTAAGGAGGGGACGTTCTGTGACTGAGTGTGTGCAGGAATGAGGATCAGGCATACTAGAGTGGGGTGTGTTGAGTATCAGACATGTATCTGATATAGTGGTATTAGTTGTAGTCTGGTATGGTATGTGAGAGGGGTGGACTAATGACATGTGTGGTTTGATGATTATACACTAGAATGTATCATTAACATGGAGTGTGGAGCTCGAGTACAGGCAACAGAGACTAGTAGATTGAAGCCTGCAGATGTAAGAACTGTACTGGGTGTAGTGGAGTGCAATGCTTTCTGTATATGCGCAAGCAATTGGAGTGTAGCAGCAGATCTCTGAGTTGAAGGGGGGTACTGATACACTAGAGTATCAGTAACTAGAGGGAGGAAATGGATTTGGGATATGATGTCGATCCATTTCAGTGACAACAAGTGTATATATATTGGGTGTGTTGCGTATGTATCTGTATCTATGCAGTGTACACATGCTAGTTCTGCAGGTTTGGGTAAGGTCAGTAAGGATAGGTTGCATATTAGTGCACAACAAGGATTGTATCAGTGGGGGGGTCAGTTAGCTAGGGCTGTATAATTAGGTGAGGTGTTTGAGTATGGTTAATGAACTGGTATTAGTGAAATTGGTGTAGAAGAGTGGTGCTCGAGTAATAGGAGGAACAACAACAGTGGGGGAGACTCGGGCAAGGGGAAAGTACCTGCTAGGTACTGTAGTCAGTTAGTAAGGCTATGAATGCAAAAGACTAATGTCTGTGTGAGTGTGTAGTGAAGCATTATGTGTGAGGCTGTGAAAAACATAGTATATCCGTAATAGTGATACACAGGGGGGCAGTGAGGATTGGGAGCAGTAATATTCAGTTTGAGTAGGGTTAATCTGTGATGTATCAATCCTGACAGGAAGTAGTGTCAGTAACTAATGGAGATCTGGGGGAAAAGGGGAAACAAGTGCAGTACATGGGAATGGTTGAATCTGCAGGTAATAGTAAGACATTTCATGTATCAGTGAATGTCTCCATGTTGACCACAATTTTAAGTATTAGTAGTACGTGGAAGGTAGTGTATCAAGTCACGTGTATGAGTGTTTTAGGTTAGGCATATTAAGTAGGAGTATCCATTTTATGAGGAGTCACTGATACCAAGGTATCATATTAGCAAAATAGTGGGTAAGGATGTGTATTAGTTAACTTTAAGTTAACAGTTAGTAGCTGTATTAGTATATCAGGAATGAGTTGTATGTGAGCTTAAGTACCACACTTGTGTACTTGGTGGTGGTCAGTGTCTGGAGTCTTAGGAGCAAGGTGAGTTCCCAGTTAGAGCTAAGGATAGGAACAGTGGCTTGTTGAGGTGAGTCTAGGCATATTATGGTATTGATATATGATATCAGTGGTTAGCTAGGTATTATATATATTTTAACTAAGGTTTTACTAATAGTTAGCTAAGGTAAGTTTCCTATGATACCATAGTATATAATATTAATAGTATCTAGTATAGCAGATAGTTGCTAGTATAATACTAATATAGCTAGAATACTTTTGTACTAACTAGTATAAACTAGGTAATAACTAGTAGAGTCTAATATTGACCTAGTTGACTTCCAAGACCTAGTTTGAACCTAGAAATCACAAGGTCACCTAGTTTGACTTAATTATCCTTTAAGAACACCAATTTAAATTTATTATTTGATATTTAGGTCTTCGTGATTCCATTTTGGACATGGATCCTCATTTGTTTCTCAGGACCACAGGCGAGTACAGTCTTTGACTGTTTTCATTATTTTGATCATTACTATAATTCTAGTTGTAGTGTATACTTGATTCAGACATAGCGGATACACGGGCTAGTATCATAAATACCTGTCATGAGGAGTCATAATTGGTATCCATCGTACTAGCTAAGGACAGAGAAATATTAGCAAGTTATGTGATCATACCCCACCTTACATGCATCATAGCTCACCCCACATATCACGTAGGGTGTAGCCTGATCATTTACATGCCTCATAGCCTGTTATATATGATTAGCCTAACTATTTCCCGTATCATATCTAACCAGATGGTTAGCCTGACCTCACATGTATCATAGTCAATCATATATAACAAGCCTGATCTAATCCCAAGCCGATCACATAGCAAACTGATATTTCACGGCACTTAGCCAGTATTTCTATTCTTTCTCCAGTATATTTATTTCTAGCATTCACATATATCTATTCACTGCTAGTTAGTTCTCTATGATGATTATATGTCTCTTCAGTATTCCTTACCTTCTAGTATTTCTTTTATCATGTATTTTCTTACACTGTTTTATAGTTTTTATCAATATAACTAAAATTACTGTTAGAGTTTATGCTTCGCTCCAATCCTGACAGGATAACATTTTTTAGAGGATCTTGAGGATTTTTGTCCTACCAATTATAGTCTAGGAGTAGATGGTGATTACATCTCGGAGATTCCAGAGGAGCCACTCCATATAGAGGAGACACCACCCGCAGTTGTTTAGACGACACTTAGCCTAGTTTAATTATGTATTGGATTATTCTAAACTTTGAGACTTGAGTTGTATTATATCGAGACCTTATCTGTGTTGAGATAGCTAGACTCTTATACTTGTTATTATTTGAGATATTTTCTAGACTTATGTCGGAACTTCTTTTATATTATTTTCATATCTTTATCATGACATTCATCCTCTTGTAGATATCAATTGTTATTGAGAAAATATTATATTATTTTTTACCTTGTCCTCCTTATGGAGTTGAGATTATTGATAGGTTTTATCTTGTGAGTTGTGTTAGTTATTTTGAGACCTAGATAATGTTCTACCGTCGATGCTGCGCCGTAGGCTGGACGTACCCCTTACTCATGTCCAATTTTAGGGTGCAAGTCATGACACATTTTAGTGGTGGCCCATGCAGGTCTAAAGAGTAAGATTAGGTCACAACTAGCATAGTATCATAGTGGTGCTTAGACTTAGAGTACTATTACGAGCATGAGATAGGGTATAGATGAGAGTTGCTCAATCACAACTAAAAGATTTTCAAATTTATTTTGCTATTCTGAATAATTGCTTCCTTTAAATTTTACTGTCCTTCTTTGATGATATCGTATCTTTTGCCTTAATTGATTTCTTCTTTCAATCTGTCTTTAGGATGCCACCGAAGACTAGGTTGCTAAGATCGGGACCCATAACTTCCGAAAGGTCTACCACCTCTTGACTTGCCACCCAGACAGTTGGAGTTGCTTCTCCTACTTCACCTGTTAATGTAGAAGTTTTCACAGCTTTTGGGGTCCTCCTTCCACACATGTCCAAAGGGTTGTTCCGGCTGTTGCGGAGGACCTTTCACCACCAGAGATTATGTTTCTAGGAGGTATGCCTGCTGACGTGGCACATATGTTTGCATTGATTCAAGGTTTGGTGGATGCTCAAAGGACGTTGGTAGAGGCTAAACAAGTTTAGGCTGAGGCGTAGAGGGTGCAGGCAGAGGCGCACCAAGTGCAGACTGAGCTGATGAGGGAGAGCATGGACAATGCTCATCAGGTGGCTCTCCAGGTAGTAGAGAGAGTCGCACAACAACATCCTGGCCAGCAGCAGCATCAACAGAGGCCAGGCACTAAAGTGGACATCAAGAGGATGATACCTCAGGAGTTCAAGGTTGTTAAGGGGATACTCTAAGTCGACGACTGGCTGGAGGACATAAAGAGAAACTTGCGTTTGGGTCAGATTCCAGAGAGTCTGTAGATCGAGGCCGCCGGCAACCAGATGTTCGATATCGTGCTGACTTGGTATCGTACGGAGCCGAGACTTACTACTAGAGAACTTACTTGGAAGGCTTTCAAGAAGCTTTTCAAGGAGAAGTTCTTTCCCAATATGGCCCTGGGAGTCTTGGAGAGTCAGTTCCATGACTTGGTCTAAGGGAACATGTCGGTCGACGAGTACACCGTAGAGTTTTGTCGTTTGAGTCATTTCGCACCATCGATGATTCGGAACCCAGGAGACCGAGCCCAAAAGTTCAGGAAGGGGCTGATGAGAGAGATCAAGTCTCGTACTTCTGGACATCGTACTGCTACCTTTGAGGGCATTCTGATGGATGTCCAGATTACTGAGGATGATCTGGACCTTATGCCCAAGAGTGGATGTAATATTTTTGGAGGAGAGAGTGGTAGCGCGGGACAGGCCAAGTGTTCCCACTTTCAGCAGCAACATAGGTCGTATCAACACTAGCAACACCAGGCACCAGCTCGAGGATATATCCATCAGCAGCCACAGAGGCAGACCCAGCCCACTGACTAGTATGCATATTATGGGAAGGCGGGACACACAAGAGACATCTGCAGGAAGAGACTGTGTACATGTTTGTCATGTGGATCGTCAGTGCACCAGTTGAGAGATTATTCTTCTATTTAGACTCATCCAGGTCAGGGTGGAGAAGCCGCTCAGAGGGGACCAGCCAGAGTACCTAATGCACCAGGAGGCCAGTAGAGGGGACGTCCACTCCCGCCACAGTAGCAGAGATTTGTCCAGCACCAGCAGTAGCAGAGAGTTGCACCCCAGGGACGAGCGTATGCCATAACGATCGATGAGGCCGAACCAGCTGGAGACGTGATATCAGGTTTAATTCTTCTCGATTCTATTTCAGTATATGCATTATTCGATTCTTGCACTTCTTATAGTTTTGTATCTGTATCTTATGCTCTTAAGCATCATTTAGAGGTAGAAACCTTAGATAGGACTTGCAAGATCACGACTGACGGAGGCATTATCCTAGTCAGTAATTTTTACAAGGACCGAAGAGTTTCATTGGGAGGCCGAGAGTTGAGTGTGTGCTTACTCGTAATGCCACTTCCATGATACGATATTGTACTCGGGATGGATTGGTTGAGTAGGCACCATGCTACTATAGATTATTGTGGAAGTAGAGTGATATTTTGACTACTAGGAAAGCCAGAGTTCGAGGTCGCCAGAGGTGCAGGAGAGCAGAGCAGGGGCATCTTTTGTGGAGCCAGGGTAGAAGAGAAAGAGTTGCCACATCCTTTAATAACGGAGTTCCTGGATGGCTTTCTAGAGGAGTTGCCAGGTTTGCCCCAGACAGAGATAATGAGTTCTCTATAGACTTGGTGCCAAGCGCAGAGCCAATATCACAGCACGTCTAAATGGTCAACAACAGCGAACTGACAGAACTGAAGAAGCAGGTTGATGAGATACAGGATAAAAGTTTCATCAGATCCAGTTCATCACTGTGGGGTGCTCCGGTATTATTTGTACCGAAGAAGGATGGGTCGGTACACATATACATCGAATACAGAGCTCTGAACAACCTTACTATCAAGAACAAATACCCTCTGCCAAGGATAGATGATCTATTGGATCAGTTGAGCGGAGCAAAGGTATTCTCGAAGATAGACTTGTCACTACCATATCCTAAAAATAGGGGTATTTTTGACTTTTTATATATTATTAATATTGTGGTAGTTATTTTTAAATGATTGCATGATATGTGTATTTAATTTAAATAATTATATAAAATATGTATTTA
>JAYESA010000008.1:56317712-56427712 GCA_036927795.1 Iris macrosiphon
TACATATCAAACAATATTATATACATAAAATCCTAATTACAAATGCTAAATGGATATCTTGGTTTCGAACCAACTTGGTATCACAATACTAAACCTCTATCTTGATATCCAAATCCAATACCTTGATTATCCTCCAATACCTTGATACTTACCTTGGCATCTCAAGGTAAATTCAAAACCTTATTTATACTAACTACCCAACAATAATTATAAACTATTATGCATTTAATA
This sequence comes from Iris macrosiphon, assembly GCA_036927795.1. Classification (NCBI taxonomy): domain Eukaryota; kingdom Viridiplantae; phylum Streptophyta; class Magnoliopsida; order Asparagales; family Iridaceae; genus Iris; species Iris macrosiphon. The sequence continues at coordinate 56,317,944 of JAYESA010000008.1, forward strand.
TTTATATAATTCTATAAACCTTATTTTAGTTACCTTAATACTAACCCATAATTAGTTTACAACTATCCTATTACTTATGCCAATACCTACTACTCATACCTTGGTATATCTTGATACTTACCTTGATATCTCAAGGTAATTGCCAAAATCTCATATATATACTAACTACCCATCAATAATTACATATATCAATCCAATATAACTCTAGTATATACTAATAGAATAATACTAACTACCAACTACACACTAACTATTAATACATATATACGTACATACATACCTACAAATATATAATATATAAAAAAATACTCATAACAATTGATAACTAAAGTATACTAATTATTCTAATAAATTTATATGCTACAACTAAATATATACATATATAGTATACTATAATACAAATAACAATTATGAACATATTTATATATATTAATTACCATATATATATATATATATATATATATATATATATATATATATATATATATATATATATATATATATATATATATATATATATATATATATATATATAACCCACCATATATATTTATACAATATATATTTAAATACATATATATAACCCATAATATATATTTATACAATATACATATAAAACTATATATAACTATACATACACTTATACATAGTAAATTGTATAAAATACTACATAGTAACATACACACATATAGTAATATGTATATATAACTATACATATATGTATACATATATATAATCATATAATAATATAAATACATAACAATATATAATATAACTATATATATAACCACATATAAATATATCTACTATATTATATATACATATGCTACCACTTATAAATATATATCTACATACATATATATATATATATAAATAATCATATATAAATAATCTAATTACTTAATTAAACATACACATATATTATATAAAACATATACATATATTTACATCCCTAACATATATTATAAAATATATATTAATGCATGTAGAAGAAAGCTACATAATATATATTCTATTAATACATATATAATACATAGATCTATGATACAATAAACACTATAATAAATATACATAATACATATATAATATATATAGATACATACACAATTATAATTCAAGAATTAAAGTACAATTAATTAGATCTACACATAAACACACAACAATTGGAGAGTATCACATCGTATCCCACTAGATCTAGGATACGCATGCGACACGAGTCCATCACACATCCAATTGCACCCCGAAGGACACAAACAAATCACATATAATATTTATGAACAAAACAAAGTGTCAAATGTAGATCTATGTGTCCGTGTCAAAATACGACATGTACAAAGTTCCGTGTCGGAGGAAAAACTCCCAAAATAACACGTATCACCAAATTGTTGGGATACGACCTACATGTACCCAATTATGGACACGACACTAGCCCTGGTTCGATTCTGAGAACGTTGACAAAATCATGTATCGTGGGCCCCACAGGCTCCACTTTACGGGCGATTTTGTGACCGGCTCATCGGAATCCAATTATGGAAGTTCCGTTGGGTTCGTATCATCGTTCCTGACCTGTTGACACTAAGTTTGACAGATTTGGAGACCTTTGGTTCTGACACATTTTTTGGTGTAAAGCGGCCCACATGTGGACCCCGCTTTGACTTAAAAATGTTATTTTTGTCCCTGTGTCCAAATTGGACTCAAGGACAGGCATTTTTAGCTAATTGATATTTTCTGGATCTGATGGTGATGTCTATTTCAGCAATCAGAGTACTGCCTGCAAATCCCGCTGCTGCCAGAGTTACAATTGGAGCCGGAACCCCAGGCAAGTGTACCTTGCCAACTTGCAGTTTTGTTACATATTACTTGGACTTAATTATAACTGTTGAACATGCTTAAACCTAGGACCGTGTGACTTACTTAGCTTCCGATTAATAGTCGGGTTCCAACACCGTACGCGGGGTTGTGTAAGGTCAACTAGAGATGGATATCGTGACATTTACATTCTCGTACTTGCCATATCAAGTACATTATACCCAGGACACCTGACACGAATCATGAGGCAGAATCTTCCTGAAATATTCAAGATAATTCTGTATAGGATACAGGTTTATGACATCTTTACATGCTTAGATTTTATCCTGACTTATTGCATTAGTTTTGATCCTGCATGTCATGGACATGAGACGTGAGATTACATTGGGTGGGGAGAGTATTACCATATCAAGGCTGATTATATTATAATTATTGTCATCTGGAGGTGTCTTAGTCTCTGATACAGAGCTTTGGCGCAAGTTCTGGCCCTTCGAGAGAATACTGCTATGGGTTTAACCGACACTGATCCTGTAGTAGTCTCAGCCCGAGTAGGACTAAAACTCTCACTTGCATATCACTTAGCTGGTTTATTTATTTATTGTTTCCTTTATTTCTGCACTGTATTTATTTTGGCTTGTATTATCTGTACCTTGCTATGTCCCCTGAGGACCTGGAATGGATTATGTCCCCAGGATTAGCAGACGAGATCTATCCTGAGGTGTACGATACAGGAGCACTTCTCGGAACAGTACCAGACTCTGAGGACGAGGTGATAACTGAGAAATTTTCCTGAACAACTGCTTCTTCATGCTCAGTTTTTATTGGCAAATAAACTCTTTTTCTTGTTTAAGAGAACTTTTGTAACAGACTTAATATCGGGTTGTTCCCCGATTTTATTTACTTGTGACTGGATATTGTTTAATATTTTTGATATTGCTGTGTTTATTCTGTGGATGAGATTAGTAAACCCTGATCATTGTAATACAGCTTAAGTATGCCCCGATGGATCCATTAAATTGGGTTTGTCCATCGGTGCGTGCTGTTGGCCATTGCCACGTGGCTAGTCCCTCGATATTTTGGGACTGGGGCGTGACACTAATCTCAATCACAAACAAACTAAGGAAGATAAAGCACGAATAAAAAAGCGAAGGAAAGAATAAAGATCCAAGATCTTAAGTTTGGCTTAGAGTTGCACAATATGCTCGTTAGTCTCAGCCATGGTATAGGTCATGCTATCTTATCGAACAAGACAGCCTTCCCCGTGGTCGCTCAACTCATTATGCTTGAGTGCTAGCTTTTTGTGATCCCACTCCAGGGCATCCTTGTTCTTCGCGTTAGTAGCACTCATTTGCTCCACAGAACTTAAGATAAGGTCATGATCCTGGGCCACTATAACAGCCATATCAAGATGTCATGTCCGCTATAATTCATCCAGAAGTTGCTTTACTTCAATCAGCTTTTGGCTCAGAAGGTCAATAGTCTACTCAAGACCGAGAAGAGTTCTCAAAATCTCGACTTGACCCTTGGCACAGTGCTTGGCCTAGGCGAAAGACTTGTTTTGCCTCAGGACAGTTTGAACTCCTTCCTTTAATAACATGTAGAAGTTAATCTGAAATAATATACATGCCACGAATCTCCACAAAGAGTCTAATACAAGGTCAACACAAAAATAAACTAAACCTCCTCGGGCTCTACAACTAAGTCCTCATGGTCTATAGGAGTATCCTCTAAAGGTACGTCGTCCTGCGGCCCGTAGAATGTGGGACACTGCCCTATAAGCCAATCATCTGAGAAAATATATACAGTCAGGATTGGAGCAAAGTACACCTCTGCTAGCAATTCCAATTAATTGATAAAGACTATAAACAGTTATTGTAAGTAATACATGATGAACAAGGAAAAGAAATAAATCAAAGAATAAAACACAGTCACAATTAATTTAAGAAGCAAGACAAGATATACATGGTGAATCAAGAAATACTGTAAATAAGACTGTGAATAGATGAGAAATGAACTCGATAAATAAGATGTGTGTCCAGCAAGTATCATGTGAATCCAACAAAAAAGCACTAACTAGTGTGTTTTGAAATACTGCTTTCGACATGTAAATGACTGGGGGGTAATACGGCTCATCGCACACTTGGTGTGCGACTGCTATCAATCCTGTTTAGACCAGAGGGGGTGATTCCAGTTTTTGGGAATGTTTACATGTCTACTCAAGTATTTTTCTGCCCGACTAGTATAAATGAATCTAATTCCGACATGCAAATCAAGTATAAGTCAAGCAAGATAAAATAGGTGATTCCAGTAGGTGAGTCTTGATGTGATGCCAGTAATGAGTCCTGAAGTAGAGGCCAGACAAGTATAATGTACGTATCACAAGAAAGTGAATCCATGTGATACTAATCTGTAAGTGTCGAGAAAATTAGGTAAAATAATACTATAAACTAGAATCATAGAAATTATCAAATACTGAAAACTATCAGAGAATGTACTCGCCTGAAGTCCTGAGCAAGGTGTGTCTCTCGATGCCCAAGCTGGTTTCACACAACCTATATATGGTATGTTGTATCAATATAAGGTTAAAGAATAAAAATCAATTAAGATGATGCAATTCTAGGTGAATAAGCCATTTCTAGGTTAAACGGATGAAATCTAGGTTGCAAGAGTCTAATACTAAGTCACTAAGTCGATATACTATAAAACTAAGCTACACTTAACTAATCTACAAAAGTATTAAACATACAATAAGCCATTTCTAAGATACGTAAGTTTATTTATATGAAAATAGTGTTTTAGATATACATACAAGCTAATATATATAGTATCTATACAAAACAATGAATTTAGGATACCTTGGCCTTGCACCAATGCGTATCACACCTATCTCGATACCCAAACTCAATACCTTGGGTATCGGCCCAATACCTTGGTAATACCTTGGTATTCTGAGGTAACCCAAACCACTATAGATATAGCTAATACATATATAATTACCTCAACCCTAGCTATATAAAGTATCTAACTACTAAACATATAATACCACATGACATAATTAACTACTATACAATACCTTATTTAACTAACAAATAAACAACTAACTAACTACTCTAATACCTTCAAACAAATCCAAATGAAACTACTTGCTAACTACTCATAATCCAACTAATAATACTACCTATATACTAACTAGACTAATACCTTGAATACTCAAACCCAAGTAAACAACTAACCAATAATGACTGATACAAAGACCCGACTGAAAACACACACCTTAACATTAACTAACTAACACTAATAACTACTAGCTAACTAATTTAACTAGTTGAACCCTTACTAAACTCACTAACCACTAAACTCACTAGCTACCCCTTGCTGAATACTGAATTTGAAACCTTGGTACTGTACTCGGGCACAGTGAATACTGATACGACCACTGGTACGGATACCTGAAACACTGATACCTCTACTGACACTAGAACCAAAACCTGAAACTAAATAGGCACTGTGAACTGAACTGGATACTCCCTGATACTGTAACTTGACTGATATCAGTGATCGCTCACTGATACTCAAAAACTGAAACTTATACTAGCTGACACAATGCTCACTTGATGTGTTGGGACCTACTTCACAAAGCCTTAATGCTGCAGTGGTAATCCTGGAGTCTCCTCTATGTTGTGTTGCCCGAAACTGCTGAGCTGCTACTTCTACCCTGCACAGTTGAACTGAAAACTGATACTGTGTAGTAGGATACTACATAGTGGACTTCCTGCTGAACACAGTGTTAAACTTGATACCCCTTGATACATGTGCTTCCTGCTGATGCTGCCCGAGTCCTCACTGTTGCTGTGCTCCTTCAAGTTGTTGTGCAGCTTCTGCATATGCTGAACCCCGATGCCTGCTGTGCAGTTGCATAGTTGGCTGCACGAGTGCAGCTGTACAATACTGAAACCAATTATGCAAGGCCCGAGCCCCCTCCATGCTTGGCTGCACATTGCTCATCTGTACTGATGCACATACTGCACTGTGAATGGCTGCTACCTTCAACTGTATTTTCCTAAAGTTGCCCGAGCCTCCTTGCCACTGCCAACCCGAGTTGCACCTGCTCAATGCCTTGTACAAGCTTCCCTCACCTGCTGAACTGCCCCTCACTTCAGTCACTGCCCCCTTCTCCTTGTGCACTCCTTGCTCGACCGAGTCTACTGCTGGACTACTCTTCTCCATTTGCTTGTTGCCCGTGTCCTCTGTTCACTGGCTGCTGATGCACCTTCAGTGCTCCTGTCCCGAGCTCCCTTGCATTGGATGCACGAGCACAGTGTAGTGCTTCAGGCTGCTGATACTGCTCACTCTCATTGTAAAGACTGTTGGTGGTCTGATACTCTCTGTTGTGAAGTGGTCTGAAGGTTATTGCTGATGCTCTACTTCCTTGGTTGCACGAGCCTTGCCATACAGTAAGGCGTATTGCTAATATTGCAGTTGATGAACTGCTGCCACTGCTACTCTGCCTTGCCCGAGCCCTCTACTGCTCTGTCTGAGCTCGAGTAGCTCCTCCTTAGCTGCTGAGAACTTGAGTCTCTCCTCACCACTGGCAGACACTCACATCCACACCACATAGCACACACACAACACCCAAACACATAAATATAATCACTTAACACAAATGCACATACACTTAAACACATCTAAGTATATATAAACTCACAAATCTATCTATCTATCTATATATATATATATATATATATATATATATATATATATATATATATATAACCATATACACTATTACACACACACACACACACACACACACACATATATATATATATATCACTGCATACACTATTGTATACACACATAGATACACACATATATATAAACTCATATACACTCATATATACCATATTATATCACATAAACATCATCTAGATATATAAATATACATGCACGCATAGGAATGAGAGCAAAACATCAAACACGTGGAGTGCACCACACCCGTATCACACTAACTCTATGATACACTTGCGATACGGCTCCACCACACAACCAAACGCATCCTGGAGGACACGAGCAAGTCTAATACACTAATTATGAACAATACATATAGTAATTAGATTAACTACGTATCCGTGTCGCAATGTGATATGCACAAGGCCCCGTGCCAGAGAAAACTCCCAAAATCAACATGTTTCGTCAAATTGACGAGATACGGCCTACACGTACCCAATTATGGACATGACACTAGTCATAAATAATTAATCATATGTTATTTTGATCTATTAGACTAAATGACAAACACCACATGTGCCAATCTCTGAATTTCCCTAAAATTGGCACCAAAATGCACGTAACTTCCACCGTAGGTCTCCGATGAACCTAAAACCAATTCCTTTGGGTAGCCTATGAATGTGGGTTGGTTTCTCATGGTTAAATCTCAGATCTAGAGTCTATTTGAAGGGGAAAAACTAAAATGTACCTATTGGGAGATGAATTCCTAATGAAAAGTCCCCAAATGCAAAGTAGCTCCTCTCATTATAGTTCTTGGCCTCCTCCTCCTTGCTCCTTGCTTTCTTCTTGTAGATCCTTGATGTAGTAGTCTCTATTAAAGAGTATAGACTAAAATTTGTGAAGAATTGGTGGAGGAATGATGAGGGAATGAAGGAAGTTGAAAGAGAAAAGAATGTAGATCTAAATGAATGGGAAATAAAATGAATGAGCACTCTCTCTCCTCACTCTAGGGCCGGCCATGTACACCCTCTCCATGCTAGTATAAAATGTCTCATTTATCCCTTGGGGCCTCTCATGAAGAAATTAATTATGGAGAAAAGGTTCTAGTCTAATGGTTTTACTAATTAATTTATCCTCCTAATTAATGGGTCTAAACCTGGGTCCAATCTAAACTAATATATAAATGTTGGGTTCATGCATCTAACTAAACTAATTAGGTCCACTACACAAGTCCAAAATAAATACTACATCTAAACAAATAATAAATAATACAATAAATAATTATGCATACATGCACAATATTTAAATATAACACATCCTAAAATTTAAATACCCGTGTCAATTGCCAAACTATCCTTAATTAAAAATGTAAGGGTGACAATCCTACCTACCTTAAAAAAAATTGTCCTCAAAATTAAAGAAGATCGTAACCCCCTCTAGGTCAACCCCAGTCTAAACTAAACATACAACATGCAATTTAAAATAAATCACTAACTATGGACTCTGTCCATCATAGTTTTTTGCAGTTTCCGTCAGGGTATACTAGCTACATAATAATACACAAGCAGTCTATAAGATACTAACTAAACATGCAAACAACAGATGGGAAGAAAATAAACAGAATAAGACAAACAAGATAACTTATCACCTGAAGTATCGTCCTCTCCGACTGTCATTACAAATGCTCCGCCCTGCTGGGGTGTCTCCCTCTGTCGGTGTGGGACATAATGCTGTGCCACAGGTAGTCTTAACTCTTTCTTTCTGACCCCATGCTCCACCAAATAGAGGTGCTGTAGGGCAATTCCTCATCTGGTGTGTTACGGATCCACAAAACAGGCACACATTCAGCCTCCTCCTATAAACATCTTAAGTGTGTCCTGACCTCCTACAGAAGGCACAAGTGGGCACTGGTTGAATCTCCCTCTGGGGCTGCTACTGAACTGGAGCACGAACCGGCGCCTGAACCTGCTGCTGCTGGATATGGGGACGCTTAGCTGGTCCCGTACCACTACCAGCACCATCCGAAATATCTCTACCTCTCTTGGACTTGAGATCCAAGTCATCCTCCGCTCTCTGCGCATCCATCAGGATCTTCTCAAAAGTAGCTGTGCGGTGCCCCCTAATGAGAGATTTGATCTCCCTGATCAAACCCTTCCTGAATTTCTTGGCCTTTCCTTGGGGATTCTGGCCCTCTACAAACCTGCTCAATCTACAAAACTCCACAGCGTACTCGTCCACTGTCATACTCCCTTGGACGAGGTATAGGAACTGGCTCTCTAAGACACCCAGAGCCACGTCCGAAAAGAACTTCTCATTGAAAATCTCTTTAAAAGCTTCCCAAGTCAATCCTACCACCGTGATCCTCGGGTCTGTCCTGAACCATGTCAATGTTATGTCGAACATCTGGCTGTCTGCTGCCTCCACTCGTAGACCCTCCGAAATATGTGCCTGTTGCAGGTTCCTCTCCACGTCCTCGATCCAATCACCGGCATATAAGATCCCTTCCGTGCCTTTGAAGTCTTTTAGCCCCATCCTCTTGAAGTCTATGATGGTAGCCGGCCTCGGCTGATACGGAATAAACTGAGATGGTGTCATCTGTGGCTAAACCATAGTAGCTCTCTCAACTGCTACAAGTACAATCTGGTGAGCATTCTCCACGCTCTGTCACAGGACCTCAGACTATCGCTGTTGCGCCTCCATTATCTGTTGGAAGAGCGTGAACATTTGCTTATGGTCAACTGCAGGTGGTGGAGGTGGAAGATCCTCGAAAACTGTCTACTCTATCCTCAGAACTGGAGGTGGAGCACCTCCGAAAGCTGCTGCCGATACGCCCATCTAGACCGGTGAAGCTGATCTTCTGAATGTAGGTGCTGGACCATCGTCTGAGGGTGCTGCCCTCAAGGGTGATGAAGTGACTGATCGTGCTGTCGCGGCACCTGATCGCTGGGAATGCGTCTTCGGCGGCATCTTGAAGATAGATTGAAATACGGAATCAATATTGAATATGATACGATATCATCAAAGAAGGACAGAACTTTATTCAAAGCAAAGCAATATTCCATAGATAAGGATTTGCAAAACAGATTTTGGAATGTTTCCTAGTTGTGATTGAGTAAACTCTCAGCCTAAATCCTATTTCCTAAAGCAGGCTCGTAGCAGTACTCTAGACGAGCACAACTACGAAATTATACTAATTGCGAATCAAGACCTGCATGGGCCACCACTAAAAATGTGTCATGACCCGCACCCGGATATTCTGGCACGAGTACGTGGTTACGCCAGCCTACGCTGCAGCATCGACGGTAGAATATTGTTTGGGTTATTTTTAACTATCTAACATCTCAACAATATAATATGATACTGTCAATCATCTCAACCCCAAACGGAGGAGCAATATGGTATCTCACAAGTATAACTAATCTCAATCACAAACAAACTAAGAAAGATAAAGCACGAATGGAAAAGCGAAGAAAAGAATAAAGAGACAATCCACAATCTGAAATAATATATATGCCACGAATCTCCACAAAGAGTCTAATACAAGGTCAACACAAAAATAAACTAAACCCCTTCGGTCTCTACAACTAAGTCCTCCTAGTCTATAGGAGTATCCTCTAAAGGTACGCCGTCCTGTGGCCCGTAGAATTTGGGACACTGCCCTATAAGCCAATCATCTGAAAAAATATATCCAGTCAGGATTGGAGCGAAGTACACCTCTGCTAGCAATTCCAATTAATTGACAAAAACTATAAACAGTTATAGTAAGTAATACATGATGAACAAGAAAAAGAAATGAATCAAAGAATAAAATACAATCATAGTTAATTTAAGAAGCAAGACAAGATATGCATGGTGAATCAAGAAACATTGTAAATAAGACTGTGAATAGATGAAAATAAACTAAATAAATAAGATATGTGTCCAGCAAGTATCATGTGAATCCAGCAAGAAAGCACTAACTAGTGTGTTTTGAAATACCGCTTTCGATATATAAACGGCTAAGGGGTAATACGGCTCATCGCACACTTGGTGTACGACTGCTATCTTTCCTGATTAGACTAGAGGGGATGATTTAAGATTTTGGAAATATTTACATGTCTACTCGAGTATTCCCCACCCGACTAGTATAAATGAATCCAATTCCGACAAACAAATCAAGTATGAGTCCAGCCAGATAAAATAGGTGATTCCAGTCGGTGAGTCCTGATGTAATGCCAGTAATGAGTCCTGAAGTAGAGGCCAGACAAGTATAATGTATGTGTCGAAAGAAAGTGAATCCATGTAATACTAATTCGTATATCCAAGTGTCCAGAAAATCAGGTAAAACAATACTATAAACCAGAATCATAGAAATTATCAAATACTGAAAACTATCAGATAATGTACTCGCCTGAAGTCCTGAGCAAGGTGTGTCTCTCGATGCCCAAGATGGTATCACACAACCTATATATGGTATGTTACATCAATACATGGTTCAAGAATAAAAATTAATTAAGATGATACAATTATAGGTCAATAAGCCATTTCTAGGTTATACCGATAAAATCTAGGTTGCAAGAGTCTAATACTAAGTCACTAAGTCGATACACTATGAAACTAAGCTATACTTAACTAATCTACAAAACTATTAAATACACAATAAGCCATTTCTAAGATACGCAAGTTTATTTATATAAAAATAGTGTTTTAGATATACATACAAGCCAATATATATAGTATCTATATAAAATAATGAATTTAGGATACCTTGGCCTTGCACCAATGCATATCACACATATCTCGATACCCAAACTCAATACCTTGGGTATCGGCCCAATACCTTGGTAATACCTTGGTATTCTGAGGTAACCAAACCACTATAGATATAGCTAATACATATATAATTACCTCAACCCTAGATATATAAAGTATCTAACTACTAAACATATAATACCACACGACATAATTAACTACAATACAATACCTTATCTAACTAACAAATAAACAACTAACTAACTACTCTAATACCTTGAAACAAATCCAACTAAAACTACTTGCTAACTACTCATAATCCAACTAATAATACTACCCATATACTAACTAGACTATTACCTTGAATACTCAAACCCAAGTAAACAACTAACCAATACTAACTGATACAAAGACCCGGCTGAAAACCCATACCTTAACATTAACTAACTAACACTAATAACTACTAGCTAACTAATTTAACTAGTTGAACCCTTACTAAACTCACTGACCACTAACCACTAAACTCACTAGCTACCCCTTGCTGAATACTGAATCTGAAACCTTGGTACTGTGCTCGGGCATAGTAAACACTGATACGGCCACTGGTACAGATACCTAAAACATTGATACCTCTACTGACACTGGAACCAAAACCTGAAACTAAACGGACACTATGAACTGAACTGGATACTCCCTGATACTGTAACTAGATTGATATCAGTAATCGCTCACTGATACTCGAAAACTGAAACTGATACTAGCTGACACAGTGCTCACTTACTGTATTGGGACCTACTACACAAAGCCTCACTGCTGCAGTGGTACTCTCCGAGTCCCCTCTATGTTGTGTTGCCCGAAACTGCTGAGCTGCTACTGGTACCCTGCACAGTTGAACTGAAAATCGATACTGTGCATTAGGATACTGCATAGTGGACTTCCTGCTGAACACGGTGTTGAACTAGATACCCCTTGATACCTGTGCTTCCTGTTGATGCTGCCCGAGTCCTCACTGTTGTTGTGCTCCTTCAAGTTGTTGTGCAGCTTCTGCACATGCTGAACCCTGATGCCTACTGTGTAGTTTCACAGTTGGCTGCACGTGTACAGCTGCACAATACTGAAACCAAATATGCAGGGCCCGAGCGCCCTTCTATGCTTGGCTGCACATTGCTCATCTGTACTGATGCACACACTGCACTGTGAATGGCTGCTACCTTCCACTGTATGTTCCTGAAGTTGCCTGAGCCTTCTTGCCACTTTCAACCCGAGCTGCACCTGCTCAATGCCTTGTACGAGCTTCCCTCACCTGCTGAACTTCCCCTCTCTTCAGTCACTGCCCCCTTCTCCTTGTGCACTCCTTGCTCGACCGAGCCTACTGCTCGACTGCTCTTCTCCATTTGCTTGGTGCCCGTGTCCCCTGTGCACTGGCTGCTGATGAACTTTCATTGCTCCTGTCTCGAGCTCCCTTGCATTGGCTGCACGAGCACAGTGCAGTGCTCCAGGCTGCTGATACTGCTCACTCTCATTGTGAAGACTGCTGGTGGTCTGATACTCTCTGTTGTGCAGTGGTCTGAAGGTTATTACCGATGTTCTACTTCCTTGGCTGCACGATCCTTGCCATACAGCAAGGTGTACTGCTAACATAGCAGTTGATGAACTGCTGCCACTGCTACTCTGCCTTGCCCGAGCCCTCTGTTGCTCTGTCTGAGCTCGAGTAGCTCCTTCTTAGCTGCTGAAAAGTTGAGTCCCTCCTCACCACTGGCACACACTCACATCCACACCACATAGCACACACACAACACCCAAACACACAAACACAATCACTTAACACAAATACACATACACTTAAACACATCTAAGTATATATAAACTCACCAATCTATCAATATATGTCTATATACAATCACATATTATATATCTATACATATAGATATACATATAACCATATACACTATTACACATAAACACAAACACACACACACACACACACACACACATACATACATACATACATATATATATATATATATATATATATATATATATATATATATATATATATATATACACTATTGTATACACACATAGACACACACATATATATAAACTCATATACACTCATATATACCATATTATATCACATAAACATCATCTAGATATATAAATACACATGAACGTATAGGAATTAGAGCAAAACATCAAACACATGGAGTGTACCGCACCCGTATCAACTAACTCTATGATACGCTTGTGATACGGCTCCACCACACAAACAAACGTATCCCGGAGGACACAAGTAAGTCTAATACACTAATTATGAATAACACGTATAGTAATTAGATTAACTACGTGTCCGTGTCGCAATGTGATATGCACAAGGTCCCGTGTCGGAGGAAACCCCCAAGATCAACTTGTTTCGTCAACTTGACGAGATACGGGCTACACGTACCCAATTGTAGACACGACACTAGTCATAAACAATCAATCATATGTCATTTTGATCTATTAGACCAAATGACAAACACCACATGTGCCAATCTCGGAATTCTTCCAAAATTGGCACCAAAATGCACGTAACTTCCACCGTAGGTCTCCGATAAACCTAAAACCAATTCCTATGGGTAGCCTATGCATGTTGGTTGGTTTCTCATGGTTAAATCTTAGATCTAGAGTCTATTTGAAAGAAGAAAACTAAAATATACCTATTGGGAGATGGATTCCTAATGAAAAGTCCCCAAATGCAAAGTAGTTCATCTCCTTATAGTTCTTGGCCTCCTCCTCATTGCTCCTTTCTTTCTTCTTGTAGATCTTTGATGTAGTAGCCTCTATTGAAGAATAGAAACTGAAATTTGTGAAGAATTGGTGGAGGAATGATAAGGGAATGAAGGAAGTTGAAAGTGGGAAGAATGTAGATCTAAATGAATGGAAAATGAAATGAATGAGCACTCTCTCTCCTCACTCTAGGGCTGCCATGTACACCCTCTCCATGCTAGTATGAAATGTCTCATTTACCCCTTAGGGCCTCTAATGAAGAAATAATTATGGAGGGAAGGTTATAGTCTAATGGTTTCACTAATTAATTCATCCTCCTAATGAATGGGTCTAAACTTGGGTTCAATCTAAACTAACATATAAATGTTGGGTTCATGCATCTAACTAAACTAATTAGGTCCACTACACAAGTCCAAAATAAATACTACATCTAAACAAACAATAAATAATACAACAAATAATTAATCATGCATGCGCAATATTTAAATACAATAGATCCTAAAATTTAAATACACGTGTCAATTACCAAACTACCCTTAATTGGAAATGTGAGGGTGACAAATGGAGAAGTTTTTCCTAAAAAAATATTTCTACCATAGAAATATGGGAGATAGAAATCCCAATTGGAGATGTCCTAATAATCTCTCCATTTTTTGTAATGCTTGTGTTGGCTGGTGTGAGTTGTTGGTTTTCATCTATGGGTGTGACTAAAATGCACTCAATTGTGAATTATGTATCTTACATGTTGCAAAAAGAGACAAAAATATCCTACATTATACACACAATTAAATTGTCATAAATAATAATACTATTAATTCTTCCAAAGAGTTGTTTTAATTTTTTTTTCCTTATGTGGTAACCAACGCTCCAGTTAATGTGACAACAAATGTGACAGTTGATATGACAAATTTTAAAATTAACATTAATATTAATATTAATAAAGTTATTTGTATTCCCTTTCCGTCCCCCCCCCCCATTGCTAATTATACCTCCACTACCACCTCCTCCTCCCAATTTTTTATTTTAATTAGTATTACCTTCCAATTCTAAAAAAAATATGTTTTTTTGGGTAACTACAATTATAATTAACAAATTATGAAGGAATGAGGGGTAGCACTAATTAGAATAAAAATGTAGGGTAATGAAGATATAATTAGCAATTAAGGGATTAATATAATAACTCATATTAATATTAAAAAATTAGTAATTAATTTTTTAGATTAAAATTTATCATGTCTAATATCATAAAATAGTATTTAACATGTTACGTGTTAGTTGTAACACATGTCTTAGACGGCTCATTTTTGAGCCATTTTGAAACCTCATTATATTATGAAAGATTTATTACTTAATAAATTAGGATAAAATACACATACACAACATATTATTCTAGGAAAAAAATGGATGTAATAAAATGGAAAGAATGGAATGTGCGCAATATATATTTAAGAGGGTTATGAATACACATGAGACAAAGGTGTTTATTCGATCATATCTCAGACCCATAGTTTTATAAGTTCGGGCCACATAAGGCCATCTCCAATTGGGGATTCCTAAAATTGAGTTTCTATCATACTTGGCATTGTACTTTTAGTAAAGTTTTACCCTACTTGGTAGAGTTTTTACATAAAAATTGCATAAACAAAAAAAATGCTCTCCAATGGTTCTTCACTTCTATCATATGCGGTAGGAAATGAAAGAGTCACTTTAATTATGTGGAGCCCAGTAATAATTGTCATAAGAAATAAAGAATTTATATGAGTGCTTCTATATGTAAAAAATTTTATAGAATTTTTTTATCCTACATCAATGTAACCTAGGATAGAAATTGGAATAGAAACCACCATTGGAGAAGTTTTTCCTAAAAAAATATTTCTACCATAGAAATATAGGAGATAGAAATCCCTATCGGAGATGGTCTAATAATCTCTTCATTTTCTGTAATGCTTGTGTTGGCTGGTGTGAGTTGTTGGTTTTCATCTATGGGTGTGACTAAAATGCACTCAATTGTGAATCATATATCTTACATGTTGCAAAAAGAGACAAAAATATCCCACGTGATACACACAATTAAATTGTCATAAATAATAATACTATTAATTCTTTCAAAGTGTTGTCTTAAAAAATTTCTTCCTTATGTGGTAATCAACGTGCCAGTTAATATGACAACAAACATGGCAGTTGATATGATAAATTTTAAAATTAACATTAATATTAATAAAATTATTTGTATTTTTCTTCCCCCCCCCCATTGCTAATTATACCTCCACTACCACCTCCTCCTCCCAATTTTTTTATTTTAATTAGTATTACCTTCCAATTCTAAAAAAATTAAGTTTTTTTTTTGGTAACTACAATTATAATTAAGAAATTATGAAGGAATGAGGGGTAGAACTAATTAGAATAAAAATGTAGGGTAATGAAGGTATAATTATCAATTAAGGGATAAATATAATAACTCATATTAATATTAAAAAAATAGTGATTAATTTTTTAGATTAAAATTTATCATGTCTAATATCATAAAGGGTTATTTGATATTACCTCCTTCTTAGATTATGTATATTGATAATACCTCCCTGTTAGATTAAAAGTTTAAAATACTCCTCCTGAAAGTGTCGTTAAAAACTCTTTAACGATACTTTCAAAACTTATTAACGACACTTTTAGGTTTTTAATGATACTTTTAGGAGGGTATTCTCAACTTTTAATCTATATACATAATCTAAAAGAAAGGTAATATCAAATTATCCTATCATAAAATAGTATTTAACATGTTACGTGTTAGTTATAACATAGGCCTGCTTGGTTGAGTGAAAGTCACTTGAAAATGACTATTTTTTACTTTAGTTCAAGAAATAAAGGGAATCAGGTGTTTGGCTTGGAGAGAAACTGTCGACATGATCTCTACACTTTAATGGGTTACAGTTCCTGTCGGCTAACGATAGCTGCATTTTTTTTTTACTTTTAACATCCGCGTTTCATACGCAGATGTAGAAAGTTTAATTTTATTAATTTTTTATTTAAGTACAGTTTATTTAATTTTCGGTCACTAATTTTTTGGTTGCAGCTAATTATTTATTTATTTTATTTTTATAATATAGTTTTTTATCCACTTTTATGATTACCCAAAAATTTAAAGTATGATTTGACCAATTCTAAATTATAAAATATTACATATCCAAATATTAAAAGTCATTTTTATCACACAATAACTCGTATAAAACTCAAAGGAATATCTATTTTATTTTCATCACACAAAAAATTATTTATGTATATATTTTTTACTTTCAACCAATCAAACAAATCAATAAAAAAGAATAATTTGGAGAGATAAAAAGAGGATTTAATAACATTATTTATTCATAAATGTTCCACCATTGTAACACGAAATCAAAGTTGGGATCACGTTATGATGGTCCCATGACGTGTGATGATGGCGACTAGGAATCTAAATAATTTGTGCCACAGTGCCACTAGGTTGAACAAAATCCTTCACTTGATTGTAGGTACGGAAAATCCGTACAAAATCGGATTGGTCTTTTAATTCCGAATTTAAGAGTGTCAAGCTGGTTACTAATTCATCAGCAAGACTTTGCAAAATATGGTACAAATTTAACAATGAAAATGAATAAGAGGCTACTTTTTTTTGTTTTTTTAGTCAAAATTTATAACGTTGAAAAATTGTAGTAAAATTTTGTCCACACTTAAAAAATATTAACAAACTAGTAGACTTTTCAACTTTTAAACGTGATCTAGGAAGTGAATAGTAATCCAATTGGACCACCAACCAAAAAAACTAAAAAGGAGAAGGAAAGAAAAGAGAAGTTTATTTGGAGGATAAATTTGGTGTGTTATTTAGAGTATAGATTCGGTATGTTGTAAACCCCCAAAATTTTTAAATTATTAAATCTTGGATTTTTCTCAATTTTCTGGAATTTTCTGGAAATTTTCTGAAATTAAAATCAAGCTTTTCAATTAATAAATGATTTTTAATTAGCAATAAATAATATTAAAATACCATGAAAATAACATTTTTGGGTGTAAAATAGAAAATTGGACTTAGGATAATTTTTCTGGATTTTTCTGGGCCTCAGACCTATTTTTAAATACCTCAAAACTATTTTTATAAATTAATTAATTAATTAATATATTTATTATTTTTTTTATTTTATTTTTTTATATTTTTCTTTTTTTCCTTTGGGCTCGGCCCGGCCCGGCCCAGTGGGCCGAGCCCAGCACCCAGCAGCCCGGCCCTAGCCCATCGCCCTAACGGGTCGGGCGGGTCGGCCTGACCGGATCCGCGCCCGACCCGACCCGGCGCCTCACCCCTGTTCCCCGTTCTTCCCCACGACCCGAACTTCGCGCCGCCCGCCGCGTTCTCCGGCGACGTGGCCGGAGAACCCCCCACGTCGACTCCCCCTCCGTTTCTCCCGCGGCCACGACGCCCCGGCCTCACCCCGCCTCGTCCCCTATATATATCCTCTCCTCCGCCCTCTTCCTCCCCCACAAACCCTAACCCTAACTCCACCCTAGCTCGCCGCCGACTCCCTCCCAGACCGCCGTCCTCCTCCCTGCGCCGCCCAGCACAGCGCCGCCGTCCAGAGCCCCTCCACCCCGCTCCTCTCTCCTCCCCGACCTCCAGACACCTCCCTCAGCCGCTCGACGCCGCTCGACGACTGCTCGAGCCGCCGGCCGACCCCTCGGCGCCGCCCTAGCCGCTGTCGACGACCCCGCCGGACCACCCAGGGCCTCGCCGACCGACGGCCAGTCCCCCAGAGCACCGGACACAGCCGAGGACACCCGGACACGCCGCTGGACACGTGGACACGTCCAGGACACAGAACCGCGTGTCGGACTCGAAAAACCCTGGTTTCTCGGTCCCCTTCAGGTATTCGTAACTTGCAACCCTGATCTCCGTTTTCGATTCTGTAAATTCCTACGCGTAGCCTGTATGACCCTCTCGGTGTCCGGACAAACTGTTCGGGGCATCGCGGCCTGTGGCGATCGCACACCGCGATCCAAAAACAGGAAAAGCCAGACCCTGTTTCACCCCGGAACTGAGTACGCCCCGCCAAACGGGACGACTTGGTCGCGCACGGTCTTCACAGATACGTGCGCCTCGTCGATACGGACGTGTGAGACTTCGCGGAAGCTGATTCGGGTGTGCGTGCACACCGGAATCAACGCGTATCCGCGGACATCACCCCGTATCCGGCTTTTCTGCAATTCGCCCTAACTTCGTGCACACTCGTCAGATCGAGACGAAACTTGCGCCATCGGACTCGTAGCGATACGCTGGTCCTGTGGGTCAAGTTTGGTCCGATTCTGAGAACGTTGACGAAATCGCGTGTCGTGGGCCCCACAGGCCCCGCTCGATGGGCGATTTTGTGTTCGGCTCATCGGAATCCAAATCTGGAAGTTCCGTTGGGTTCGTATCAGCGTTCCTGACCTGTTGACACTAAGTTTGGTGAATTTGGAGACCTTTGACCCGGACGCGTTTTTCGGTGCAAAGCGGGCCCACCGGCGGACCCCGTTTTGACCCGAAACTGCCGTTTTTGCCCTTGTCTCCAAATTGGACCCAAGGACAGGCATTTCTAGCTATTTGACATCTTCTGAGCTTGATGGTAATGTCTATTTCAGCTTTTGGACTCATCTGTGGAAATTTCTCCCAAGAACCAAATTAAACAGATCCAAACAACAGGCAAGTACCTGCACTTCAAGTTAATCTTTATATCGTGATAATTAAATTTCCTGCTCCACTAGTACTCTTGCTGATTACACGTAGTGTTAGAATACTATATTTCATGTCTTGAATATTGGAATTCATGTCTTGTTTTTCATGTCGGGTGGGAGAATACTGAAAGGCATGTAGTTTACCCTTCCCCTTGCCGTGAATAATAGCTGTTGGTACACGACTGTCCATCAGCCGGATCTCGATTATTCGTGACTAATAGCCGTTCATGACGGCCGGATTAGCCTTATAAACCCCTGCATGCCAACTAAGTATTCTAAAAACAAACACAAGTTTCATACAGATAACTTCTGGTCATGTTATATTCTTGTTGACTGTGTAGTTTCTTTTCCTGCTCGTTTACTTCTGTTTTCTCATACTCCTGGTTATAGTTTTGACTCTGAGGTATTAACATTCCTTTATGCAGTTTCCTTAACATGATATTCAATGTTTAATTGTCATAAATATTTAGTTTAACATTGTTGTGCACTGTGTACTTTGCTCCTTTCCTGACTGGATCTGTTGATTTAGGCGATGATGAGGATCTTGCCCCTACTTATTATGGTCCTTATGAGGGTACAGATGATACCTATGAGGAGCCAGAACCCACTCAGGAGACCCCTGCTGCAGAGTAGCTAGCAGTAGCTATCTTTTATTTTGTTTCTTATCTTATTTAATCGGGTTTGTCCCCGATTTCATTTGAAATTCCTGTATTAAATATTTGAATTGTTGTCACATTTATTTCAGTTGCAAATTTTAAGTTTCTATTCTCATTATTATCTTGCCTATGTTAGTTGTGAATGAGTTAGACTAGTTAGATGGATTGACCTAGACAGCGTACTACCGCCGACTCTGCGGCGTTGGCTGGACGTACCCACGTACTCGTGCCCGAACTTCCGGGTGCGGGTCGTGACACGTTTTTATGGTGGCCCATGCAGGTCCTATCCTAAAATAGGGTAATACCCTAGGACAGGGTATGGAATAAAATTGAGGATTCTAGGAAAAGCTCATTCACAGTATAGCGTCCTTATTTCAATTCTTGATATCTTTGCTGCTCAATTTTTCCTATCGCCTTTGATTTCCAAGTATTCTATTCTGATCTTCCTATCCCTTAATCTTTCAGAATGGTCCAGACCAGGAACACAGTAGGAGGCACATCAGAACCAGCTGAGCAGAATGTGCCCGAGACTCTTGCACTCCCGCCGCCTCCATCTATCCCGGCAGTTACCCTAGATGGGGCACAACTGCTAGGAGTGTTCCAGGGATTGGTGGAATCCCAGAAAGAACAGACGGCACTTCTGCGGACCAGCCTCTCAGAAGCTCTTAAGCCCCAGGAGTCGTCACTCAAGAGGCCAGGGAGTGCTAAAGACTTCAAGAATTTGAGACCCCTGAAATTTTACGGAACTGAGGGCATTCTCTATGCCGATGAATGGATAGAGAATGTCGAGAGACTCCTGAAGACTGCCCGGGTCCCTGATGACCTCAAAGTGGAGTCCGCAAGCCTGCAACTGTTCGACATTGCTCGAACCTGGTTCAGAGATGAACCTCAACTATCTGCCCCCGACATCACCTGGGAAGATTTTAAAAGGCTATTCAAGGAGAAATTCTACCCCGAAGTGGCTCGGGAAGCTCTCGAAAGCCAATTCGAGAGACTGGAACAAGGTACCCTGACTGTTGATGAATATACTGCTGAATTTAGCAGGTTAAGCCACTTTGCGGAGTACATGGTTCGTACCCCGGAGGACAGAGCCCGTAGATTCAAGAAGGGGCTGTCTCCGGATATTCGCCTTGCTGTAACCACCAGCCGAGCTCGTACCTATGAAGAAATCCTGAGCGTGGCACAAGGCGTAGAGAGAGATATGGGGCACAAACTGAAGCGAGAAAGGGATACCGGAAATGCAGGACCCAACAAACGCCCTTTTCAACAACAGCACCAGCAACAACAGCAGAGGGCCCCGCAGCAAACTCAGCGTCCTCTCCCTCGAGCTCCAGCACCCCAACACCAGGCTCAGGGACAGAACCAGCGAGCTCCCCCTTGCAACTATTGCCAAAAACCAGGCCACACTTGGCAAGACTGTAGAAAGAGGCTAGGTGCCTGTCTCTATTGTGGCTCCCCAGCACATCAATTGAGGGACTGTCCTGCTGCTCAAGGACGCCCCGCTGCACCAAAGGCTCCAGTCCAGGCCAGGCCCCCAGCAGCACAACAGAGGGGACCCCCGCTTCCAACACAGCAACAACGCTTTGCTCAGCACCAACAGCAGCAACAGAGGGGTGCACCGCAGCAAGGTCGTGCTTATGCAATGACTCTGGAAGAAGCTGAGGCCACAGCAGACGTGATCACAGGTTCCGTGCTTATAAATTCAATACCAGCTATTACTTTATTTGACTCTGGAGCTTCTCATTCATTCATGTCAGTAGATTTCCTTATGAAGCATAGCTTAACCACTAAACCCCTTAGGAATTGTTATAAGATCATTACCGGTGGAGGAATCATCCCGGTTAGTGATGCCTATAACAATTGTCCTATCACATTATGTGGAAGAGAACTGTATGCTAGACTACTTGTAATGCCAGTGCCCAGTTTTGACATTATATTGGGTATGGATTGGTTAAGTCAACATCATGCCACAATAGACTGTCACAGAGGCAGTGTAATCTTCAGACCCCCTGGCAAGCCAGAATTTAAATTTGCTAGAGGTTTTAGAGAAATGGGTAATAACATAATTTGTGGAGCCCTAGTAACAGAGGAATTGCCACATATCATCTCTGAATACCTTGATGTCTTCCCTGAGGATCTCCCAGGCTTACCCCCAGACCGAGAAGTTGAATTCTCCATTGACTTAGTGCCAGGAGCAGCACCAGTGTCCCAAAATCCCTACAGAATCAACAAGAAGGAGATAATAGAACTAAATGAGCAAATCAAAGAACTAGAAGACAAATGCTTCATTAGGTCTAGTGTCTCACCCTGGGAAGCTCCAGTATTATTTGTGCCCAAGAAGGACGGAACATCCCGAATGTGTATTGACTATAGGGCCTTGAATGCCTTAACAATTAAGAATAAGTATCCCCTGCCCAGGATAGATGACTTATTTGATCAGTTGAGTGGAGCTCGGGTCTTTTCCAAGATTGATTTAAGGTCGGGTTACCACCAAGTAAGGGTGAGAAAGGAAGACATCCCTAAAACTGCTTTCAATACCAGGAACGGACACTACGAATTCTTAGTAATGCCGTTCGGGTTGACGAATGCTCCAGCAGTTTTTATGAACCTAATGAACAGAGTTTTCCAGCCATACCTAGACAAATTTGTAGTGGTCTTCATTGATGACATTTTGATCTACTCCAAGACCCCCGAAGAACATGAAGAACATTTGAGGTTAGCCTTGGAGACTTTGAGGAAGGAAAAACTTTATGGGAAATTATCTAAATGTGATTTCTTCCTAGACAAAGTAGAATTCTTGGGACATGTTGTGACTGGGGATGGAATAGCAGTAGATCCTAAGAAGATAGCTGCAGTAGAATCCTGGCCCACTCCAGACTCTGTAGCCGAGATTAGAAGTTTCCTGGGACTAGCTGGCTACTATCGGAAGTTTGTGAAGGACTTTGCTAGAATTGCGGAGCCCATGACAAAATTAACAAGAAAGGATGAAGAGTTCACTTGGACTGATGAATGTCAGCGTGCCTTTGAGGAATTGAAGAAAAGACTGACTACTGCCCCTATTCTGACCTTACCTTCTGGAACCGGAGGTTTCGCTATTTATAGTGATGCTTTTGGAAAAGGTCTAGGTTGTGTATTGGAGCAGAATAAGAAAGTAATAGCATATGCCTCTAGACAGCTTCGACCACATGAAAAGAATTATCCAACCCATGATTTAGAATTGGCAGCTGTCATTTTTGCTCTTAAACTTTGGAAGCATTATCTTTATGGAGAAAGGGTAGAAATATTTACGGACCATAAAAGTCTAAAATATATCTTCACTCAGAAAGAGCTAAACATGAGGCAAAGAAGGTGGCTGGAACTAATGAAAGACTTTGATATCACTCTTCAATATCACCCTGGGAAGGCAAATGTAGTTGCTGATGCTCTAAGCAGGTATCCTATGGCGATGTACTTGACTATGGACAGACACCTGCTGGAGGACTTGGAAAGTTTAGGTATCGAAGTAATTATCCCAGGAAAAGAAGGCCAAATGATGAACTTGCAGATTCAGTCTACCTTAATGGACAAGATCAAGGAGACGCAGTTTCAGGACGAAGGCCTGCGAAGCCTTCGAGGTCAAGTGCAAGCGGGACTAGTAGAAGAATTCAGAATTCATGAAGATGGATCACTGAGGCATGGCGATAGATTATGTGTACCTCAAGGAGACATAAGAGAAGAAATCATGCAAGAGGCGCACAGATCGCAATACTCTATACACCCAGGAGCCAACAAGATGTACAAGGACCTGAGAACGCATGTTTGGTGGCATGGCATGAAAAGAGAAGTAGCCAGGTTCGTATCTCGTTGTTTAGTGTGCCAGCAGGTCAAGGCAGAAATACAAAGACCTGGAGGATTACTTCAACCACTACCCATTCCGGAGTGGAAGTGGGAACATATCACAATGGATTTTGTTTCCGGACTTCCAAGGACACCTAGTGGAAAAGATGCAATCTGGGTGATAGTAGATAGACTGACCAAGTCTGCACATTTTCTACCTTTCAAAGTAGGGCTATCTACAGAGAAGCTGGCAGATTTATATATCAGACATATTGTTAAGTTACATGGGGTTCCAGTAAGTATTGTCTCCGACAGAGATTCAAGGTTCACCTCTCACTTCTGGAAGAGCTTACAAGCCAGCTTGGGGACGCAACTCAAATTCAGCACAGCTTATCATCCCCAAACCGATGGACAATCGGAACGTACAATCCAGACACTTGAAGATATGCTCCGTACATGTGTTCTGGATTTTGGAGGATCCTGGGAGGACTACCTACATCTGGTGGAGTTCTCTTATAATAACAGTTATCAAGCCAGCATCGAGATGACTCCATTTGAAGCTCTGTATGGACGAAGATGTCGTACCCCGCTATCATGGGACGACGTTGGAGAAAGAGCCCTGCTGGGACCAGAGATGGTGATCGATTCAGCTGAGAAGGTAAAGCAAATAAGGGACAGACTTCGAGTGGCTCAAGACAGGCAACGACATTGGGCAAATAGCCACCGAAGGCCCTTAGAATTTGAGGTAATTAAATTTATGAAATTCAAGTCAAATTAAATATTTTGCTTATGGAACTAAGACTTGATTATGACTTTGTTAAAGGTTGGAGAGCTGGTATTCTTAAAGATTTCCCCGACACGTGGCACCATTAGGTTCAGAAGGAGTGGAAAACTCAGCCCAAGATTCATTGGACCTTTTGGCATTCAGGAGAAAATCGGAGAAGTGGCATACCGTCTGGCATTGCCACCCTCACTGGAAGGAGTCCATAACGTCTTCCACGTGTCGCAGCTGAGGAAGTATGTGTCAGACCCCAGCCACATTTTGGATCACTCCGAACTCGAAGTAGGCCCAAGTCTGACTTACCAGGAGCAACCCGTGGAGATACTGGATCGCTCGGAGAAAGTCCTACGGAACCAGGTTATCT
This sequence comes from Iris macrosiphon, assembly GCA_036927795.1. NCBI lineage: Eukaryota > Viridiplantae > Streptophyta > Magnoliopsida > Asparagales > Iridaceae > Iris > Iris macrosiphon. Next base: position 56,343,334 of record JAYESA010000008.1, read on the forward strand.
CCCTGGTTCGCGTAGCTTGGAAGCACCATTCTCCCGGCGAATCCACCTGGGAGCGAGAAGACGAGATTAGAGAGCGATACCCCTATCTTTTTGAACCCTGAGGTGTATTTTATTTCTCGGCCTTTCTTTTCGTGCCTTGTTATTCTTAAATTTCGAGGACGAAATTTTTGTAAGTTGGGTAGGTTGTAAACTCCCAAAATTTTTAAATTATTAAATCTTGGATTTTTCTCAATTTTCTGGAATTTTCTGGGAATTTTCTGAAATTAAAATCAAGCTTTTCAATTAATAAATGATTTTTAATTAGCAATAAATAATATTAAAATACCATGAAAATAACATTTTTGGGTGTAAAATAGAAAATTGGACTTAGGATAATTTTTCTGGATTTTTCTGGGCCTCAGACCTATTTTTAAATACCTCAAAACTATTTTTATAAATAAATAAATTAATTAATATATTTATTATTATTTTTATTTTATTTTTTTATATTTTTCTTTTTTTCCTTTGGGCTCGGCCCGGCCCGGCCCAGTGGGCCGAGCCCAGCACCCAGCAGCCCGGCCCTAGCCCATCGCCCTAACGGGTCGGGCGGGTCGGCCTGACCGGATCCGCGCCCGACCCGACCCGGCGCCTCACCCCTGCTCCCCGTTCTTCCCCACGACCCGAACTTCGCGCCGCCCGCGTCGACTCCCCCTCCGTTTCTCCCGCGGCCACGACGCCCCGGCCTCACCCCGCCTCGTCCCCTATATATATCCTCTCCTCCGCCCTCTTCCTCCCCCACAAACCCTAACCCTAACTCCACCCTAGCTCGCCGCCGACTCCCTCCCAGACCGCCGTCCTCCTCCCTGCGCCGCCCAGCACAGCGCCGCCGTCCAGAGCCCCTCCACCCCGCTCCTCTCTCCTCCCCGACCTCCAGACACCTCCCTCAGCCGCTCGACGCCGCTCGACGACTGCTCGAGCCGCCGGCCGACCCCTCGGCGCCGCCCTAGCCGCTGTCGACGACCCCGCCGGACCACCCAGGGCCTCGCCGACCGACGGCCAGTCCCCCAGAGCACCGGACACAGCCGAGGACACCCGGACACGCCGCTGGACACGTGGACACGTCCAGGACACAGAACCGCGTGTCGAACTCGAAAAACCCTGGTTTCTCGGTCCCCTTCAGGTATTCGTAACTTGCAACCCTGATCTCCGTTTTCGATTCTGTAAATTCCTACGCGTAGCCTGTATGACCCTCTCGGTGTCCGGACAAACTGTTCGGGGCATCGCGGCCTGTGGCGATCGCACACCGCGATCCAAAAACAGGAAAAGCCAGACCCTGTTTCACCCCGGAACTGAGTACGCCCCGCCAAACGGGACGACTTGGTCGCGCACGGTCTTCACAGATACGTGCGCCTCGTCGATACGGACGTGTGAGACTTCGCGGAAGCTGATTCGGGTGTGCGTGCACACCGGAATCAACGCGTATCCGCGGACATCACCCCGTATCCGGCTTTTCTGCAATTCGCCCTAACTTCGTGCACACTCGTCAGATCGAGACGAAACTTGCGCCATCGGACTCGTAGCGATACGCTGGTCCTGTGGGTCAAGTTTGGTCCGATTCTGAGAACGTTGACGAAATCGCGTGTCGTGGGCCCTACAGGCCCTGCTCGATGGGCAATTTTGTGTTCGGCTCATCGGAATCCAAATCTGGAAGTTCCGTTGGGTTCGTATCAGCGTTCCTGACCTGTTGACACTAAGTTTGGTGAATTTGGAGACCTTTGACCCGGACGCGTTTTTCGGTGCAAAGCGGGCCCACCGGCGGACCCCGTTTTGACCCGAAACTGCCGTTTTTGCCCTTGTCTCCAAATTGGACCCAAGGACAGGCGTTTCTAGCTATTTGACATCTTCTGAGCTTGATGGTAATGTCTATTTCAGCTTTTGGACTCATTTGTGGAAATTTCTCCCAAGAACCAAATTAAACAGATCCAAACAACAGGCAAGTACCTGCACTTCAAGTTAATCTTTATATCGTGATAATTAAATTTCCTGCTCCACTAGTACTCTTGCTGATTACACGTAGTGTTAGAATACTATATTTCATGTCTTGAATATTGGAATTCATGTCTTGTTTTTCATGTCGGATGGGAGAATACTGAAAGGCATGTAGTTTACCCTTCCCCTTGCCGTGAATAATAGCTGTTGGTACACGACTGTCCATCAGCCGGATCTCGATTATTCGTGACTAATAGCCGTTCATGACGGCCGGATTAGCCTTATAAACCCCTGCATGCCAACTAAGTATTCTAAAAACAAACACAAGTTTCATACAGATAACTTCTGGTCATGTTATATTCTTGCTGACTGTGTAGTTTCTTTTCCTGCTCGTTTACTTCTGTTTTCTCATACTCCTGGTTATAGTTTTGACTCTGAGGTATTAACATTCCTTTATGCAGTTTCCTTAACATGATATTCAATGTTTAATTGTCGTAAATATTTAGTTTAACATTGTTGTGCACTGTGTACTTTGCTCCTTTCCTGACTGGATCTGTTGATTTAGGCGATGATGAGGATCTTGCCCCTACTTATTATGGTCCTTATGAGGGTACAGATGATACCTATGAGGAGCCAGAACCCACTCAGGAGACCCCTGCTGCAGAGTAGCTAGCAGTAGCTATCTTTTATTTTGTTTCTTATCTTATTTAATCGGGTTTGTCCCCGATTTCATTTGAAATTCCTGTATTAAACATTTGAATTGTTGTCACATTTATTTCAGTTGCAAATTTTAAGTTTCTATTCTCATTATTATCTTGCCTATGTTAGTTGTGAATGAGTTAGACTAGTTAGATGGATTGACCTAGACAGCGTACTACCGCCGACTCTGCGGCGTAGGCTGGACGTACCCACGTACTCGTGCCCGAACTTTCGGGTGCGGGTCGTGACAATGTTATTTGAAATGTGTCATTTTGTGCTAATATTAAAAAAAACTCTAAAATAGTAATTTACATAATTTTTAATTTTTTGAATTATGGTATCAAGTGTTTCCACTATGGATATCTCGACCTCATTTAGTTCGCGGAAAGGAAAAGAAAGAAAATAAAATCAATTCTTTGTTCTTTTCTTTTATGTGAAAAATTGTAATTTTCATTAAATTTTTTTCAGCTTTTGGAAAAGCCAAAAAAATTGGAAGGAAAAAGTGAATAATTAGAGGTGGGAAAGTAAATCCTTGGTTGGATGTGAACAATTATTTCCCCTAATTTTTTTTCTTACTTTGGAACCATTTTTCTTTTCTTCTCATTTCCATTCGCATCCAAATACACGAAAAAAAATGAGTTTCCTTTTCCACAGTCAAGATTTTGCGGACAAAACATGACATAATATAGAAATTTACTGCAGTGAAATAAATTTATATTAAATTTATGCAAACGAAACAAGTTTGCTAATTTTTGAAATAGAATTATTGTCCGCCAACAGTGTTGGCGGAAAACACAATAAACGTACACGTAGGCAAAAAAAATTAAAAAAAATAAAGTGGAGCCCACAACCCAAATTTTGCCAACACTGTTGGCTGAAATTTGGGGGGAGGGGTGCAATTTCAGCTAACAGTGTTGGCAAAAATTGGCATGTGGGCCCACGGGTTCAGTTGGGTCGTTTCGTTTGGTTTGTTTGGTTTTATTTGGTTTATTTTATTAGTTTTTTCAATTAGTTCTTTTTTTTTATAGTTTTTTTCTATTTAGTTTAGTTTTGGATTTTGATTTTTTTTATTTAGTTTAACATCCAAAATAAAATATGTTATCATTGAACCCAAAAAAAAATCTACAGTACGAATATTACGTCTGCCGTCGATCAGACTTCGAACGGCCATAACTATTTGTTTTCAAATCATTTTTCGTCACACAATAGGTCGATTTGTATATTTTCGACGAGAGTAACACAATTCGTGTAGAGAGAATTTTCATCCGAAGTAAGACGTACATATTAAAGACAAAAATATAAAATATAAAACTTTAAAGTATCATAACTTTTGACTGGGAGATCGAAACAAGGTCCAGTTTGTGCCAAATGACCGTAAAGAAAAGTACTTCGGGATAAACCGTTTCACCGTTTGACGGACTTCCCAAATTTTTAGAATCGCAAAAAAATGATTTTTCGAACTCCAAATTTTATTTTTGGTAATTTTATTTACAAAATATTCACTGTACCAATAATAAATTTACTGTTAATAAAATCTTGGGATATTTTAAATAAAGGAATACTTTAACAAATTTCAAAGATAGAAATTTAGGATATTTTAAAATTTTGATACATATCGACAACTGAGTTAATTTATTTTAATTTTTTGTTAATTTTGAAATTCCGATACAGTAAATTTTTTGTTAATTTATTTTAATTTTATTTCGTTAAAATATATTTTATTCAATAAAACAGGAAATTAACAAAATAAATTGGCCCCCCCACCAATTAACAAAATAAATTAACAGAAAATTAACAAAATAAATTTTCTGTTAATTTATTTTAATTTTATTTTGTTAAAATAATTTTTCTTAAAATCTAATTATAAAACAAAACTAAATAAATAAAACAAAAACATAACTAATTAAGACAAACTAATAAAACAAACCTAACCAACCAAACAAACCAAACCAAACCAAACAAACCAACCAAATAAAACCCCCGTGGGCCCCCACACCCAATTTTCGCCAACACAGTTGGCTGAAATTTGCCCCCCACCAATTTCAGCCAACAGTGTTGGCGGAATTTGAGTTGTGGGATCCACTTTAATTTTTTTTAATTTTTTTTGTCTACGTGTACGTTTGTTGTGTTTTCCGCCAACACTGTTGGCGGACAATGTCTCTATTTTAAAAATTAGCAAACTTGTTTCGTTTGCATGAATTTAATATAAATTTATTTCGCTACAGTAAATTTTTTGGACATAATAGTATAACCAGTAGTACTATCTCCAACTTAAATTACTATATCAGGTACTAGGGGAGTATTTGTATATACTTGATTGTAAGAGCATCATTAGTAGTTGGGACTCTCCAATCTAATTTTGGGTCCAAAATTAAAAAAAAGAAAAGAACAAGGTAAATGTAGAATGTGTTGGGTTTATATGAGAATAGTAGAAAATGATAAAGTGAGCTCCGGTCCCAAAAATTGTGTGGTCAAAAATTGATGTGAAAAAAATAATGTAAAATCTAAAATCTAGAAAGTTTGGCTCCAATTGAGACTTACTATTTTACAAAATGAGTTACTACAATCTAAAATCTAAAAATTAGGAGGTCCAACTCTTAGCACCTATGGTTGGATAAGACCGAAAATTTAGAAATTGAGACTAGGGATGAAGCTAACTATTCTACAAAATGAGTTTCAAAATTCTTAATCTAGAAATTGGGTCTGAGGATGAGCCTTAATAATGATGCTCTAAGGGAGGGCATCATTAGTAAAACACATTCCTGAATCTAGATTCTAGATCAGAATTTAGAAGCTCATTTGGTTTAATAGTAAGATTCATCTCAAGTTCCAATTTTTAGATTTCAGGTTCAACTCATCCACATGAGTTACAGGTTGGACCTAAGAATTTCTATATTCAAAATGTGAAAAACTATCTTGTAGAATAATAAATTTCAATTTAGAGTCTCAATTTCTATATCCTAAATTTACATTATTTTTTTTCTAAATTAATTTTTTATCACAATTCTTATGATCCAAAGATTATTTTACAGAAAATTTACTGTAGCGAAATAAATTTATATTAAATTCATTTAAACGAAATAAGTTTGCTAATATTTGAAATATAAACATTGTCCGCCAACAGTGTTGGCGGAAAACACAAATTCCGCCACGTACGCAAAAAAAAAAAAAAAAAAATTAAAGTGGACCCCACACCCCAAATTCCGCCAACACTGTTGGCTGAAATTGGGGGGGGCCAATTTCAGCCAACAGTGTTGGCGGAAATTGGCCTGTGGGCCCCCCACGGGTTCAGTTTGGTTTAGTTTAGTTTGGTTTAGTTGGTTTGGTTTTATTTGGTTTTTTAATTAATTATATTTTTTCTATTTAGTTATTTTCTATTTAGTTTAGTTTTGGATTTTGATTTTTTTTATTTAGTTTAACATCCAAAATAAAATATGTTATCATTGAACCCAAAAAAAAAAAAGCTACCGTACGAATATTACGTCTGCCGTCGATCAGACTTCGAACGTCCATAACTATTTGTTTTCAAATCGTTTTTCGTCACACAATAGGTCAATTTGTATGTTTTCGACGAGAGTAACACAATTCGTGTAGAGAGAATTTTCATCCGAAGTAAGACGTACATATTACAGGCAAAAATATAAAACTTTAAAGTACCATAACTTTTGACTGGGAGATTGAAACAAGGCCCAGTTTGAGCCAAAATGACCGTATGTAAAAGTACTTCGGAATAAACCGTTTCACTGTTTGACGGACTTCTCAAATTTTTAGAATCGCAAAAAAACGATATTTTGACCTCCAAATTTTACTTTTGGTAAATTTTTTTTATAAAATATTTAATGTACCGATAATAAATTTACTATGTTAAATAACGGAATACTTTAACAAATTTTAAGGATAGAAATTTGGATAAAAATTTGGAATATTTTAAAATTTTGTTACATATCGACAACTGAGTTAATTTTATTTTAATTTTTTGTTAATTTTGAAATTTTGATAGAGTAATTTTTTTGTTAATTTATTTTAATTTTATTTCGTTAAAATATATTTTCATAAATAAAACAGAAAATTAACACCCCATTAACACCCCACCAATTAACAAAATAAATTAACAGAAAAAAACAGAAACAAATTAAAAAAAAAGTAAACTAAAGAGAAAAAAACTAAACTAAATAGAAAAAAAACTAATTGAAAAAAAACTAAAAACTAAATAGAAAAAAATATAACTAATTGAAAAAAATAATAAAACAAACCAACTAAATAAAACAAACCAAATAAAACCAAACCAACTAAACCAAACTGAACTAAACCAAACTTAACCCGTGGGGGGGCCCACAGGCCAATTTCCGCCAACACTGTTGGCTGAAATTGGCCCCCCCCCATTTCAGCCAACAGTGTAGGCGAAATTTGGGATGTGGGGTCCACTTTAATTTTTTTTTTTTTTTTGCGTACGTGGATGTTTATTGTGTTTTCCGCCAACACTGTTGGCGGACAATATTTGTATTTCAAATATTAGCAAACTTATTTCGTTTAAATGAATTTAATATAAATTTATTTCGCTATAGTAAATTTTCTGATTATTTTATTATTTTCTACTATTCTCGTACAAACACACTTCATTCTACATTAACCTCCTCCTCCTCCTCCTCTTTTTTTTTTCTTTTATCATTTTTTTTTTTTTTTTTTTTGGACCTCGCTCAATCTAAATGCGATGCAACAGTATGAGTTGTTGCATTCTAATATTGAACCATATCCATTACATTTTTTTTTATGAAGTCAAGGTCTAATTCTAACTAATCAATAACTTAAAAAAGAAAAAAAAATTATATTGTTACCAAATTTGAACGCTATAACCTGATAGATCATTTAATATCTACATGTACAAACAACTAAACTACCTATTTAAAAGTGCATCAAAGATCATTAACTTACTTCTTAAGCATTCTTAAGCACGATGAGGAAGTCAAAAAGAAAAGTATAAAATTAAATTGTCTCTCCACGTGTCTAAACGGGTTAAAATTTGTCCATGGACTAGTTCGGTCAAAACTAGACTAGACTGACCTAGTTTGATCAAAGTACAAAAAGAACCTTTCAGACTCATAAGTTTCTCGGATCGGGTGGTTGCTCCCCTTGGACTCGGTTTTGATCTAGTCCTCCAAATGGATCGGGCCAAATTTTATCTTATGTCCAACTCAGTCGATAAAACTCTTTTTATATATATATATATATATATATATATATATATATATATATATATTCATAATTTTTTGGTTGAATTGGTCAGTTGACCCAGTTCAGACAGCTTAAACTGACACAACTCATATATGAATTCGAACTGGATTTGATATTTCATTTTGAAGCCCGTCTCACTCACTTCACAACATAGAGATTAAAGCAACCAAACTACTACTTTATGAACAAATAACCAACCAATTGGAGAGTATATCTCAATGATTTCAAAACGACTCAAAAATAATATCTAAAATCGTACGTATATTCTCAATTAATTAAAAAAATAATATTTTAAAATTGACTATTAGTCATAATTAAAAATTAATCGAAATTAGTCGTCATAAATACGAATCAATAAAAAAAAATCTAATTGATAACTAGCTGAACTATTTGATATTATTCAATTTCTAATTAGAATATAACTATATTTATAAAAAATTATGATTGTGATTAAAATTAAAATATAAATATATAAATAATAAAAAATTTAAATTAACAGTTATTCATAATTAAAAATTAACTGAAAGAGACGTCATAAATACAAATTAAGAAAAAAAATTCTAACTGATAACTACTTTAACTACATGATATTATACAAATTTTAATTAGAATATAAATATATTTATAAAAAATTATAATTATGATTAAAATTAAAATATAAATATATAGATAATATATTTTAATTTAAATATTTAAAGTGTTTTTTAATCATATCAGTAAAAAAGTATTTTACGTTGCAATATTTCGCGCATAAGGCACATAAATTTACTATTTGAACGTTATAAAATTGTGATTACTTAATTGATGGACGGCGGGTTCTTACCCAGAATACAAGGCAAGAAGAGTGTCGGTGGGTTAGTTTAAAAATGTAAGCCCATGTTCCCATGTGTAGAATAGAGAAAGCAATTGATTTCATTGTTGGGATAAGAATTTGATGCGGACACGGACAAGATTGAGAAAGCAATTGATTTCAATGTTGGGATAAGATTTTGATGCGGACACAGACAAGATTTTATAAGAGAGAGAGAGAGAGAGAGAGAGAGAGAGAGAGAGCATGCTACACGTGGTAAATCAATTTGGAAAGAGGCAGGTCGACCAACTCTTGCACATTTTAGGGATACTTGTTTATTTGGTAGGTGGATGTAGAGGTTGAGCCTTATTGGGTTTTAGACCGAAAATCGAACATAACTGAATCGAATAAAAGATTCGGTTCGATTTGAAAAAAAATCGATTCGATTTTGAAAGTCCAAAAATAAAATTATTCGATTTTGATTTTATATTTCGGTTTCGGTCCAAAATCAAAAATCGAATAAAATTTATACAATTATATAAATATTCTCAATTTTATGTATATTTTGTGATTAAAAATGTGTATATTTTGAAAACACACATCTACGTATATATTTTGAAGTCTAGCTTTGATAATTTAACAACTAGTCCAACTTTGAAAGCAACTTTAAAATACAATAAATTTGTGTATAAAAATTATAATTTTTAATATAATTTAACTACGATCCCAATATTGGACCCGACCTATTAAACACTAGAAATATTTCAACAGAATAAACCGAATAAATCGAATTGATTATTTTGTTCGATTCGGTTTCAGTTTTGGCTAGTTTTGGTACGTTTCAGTTTTGAATTTTTTTAGAATTTTGATTTATTCGGTTTTGACTATTTCAATTCAGTTGAATCCGAATAAATCCAAAGCTCACCCCTAAGTGAATGGTTGGCCACGGGTTTGGATTTGGGTTAACTAATGTAAGAAAAGCATAATCCGCTTTGAAATTGTTTCGAGTTTCATATTTTGTATCTGGATATTTAACCAATTCAGATACCTAGAAGGATTGAACCCCCCTCTAATGCTTTTTCTTAATTTTCATATTGTTTGAAAAAGAAAGTATGCCGCTACAACCACAATGCATACTTTCTCACATAATTATCGTATTTTTCTGCTTACAAGATTTGGATTTGTATTTATTTTTATATTTACATATTTACTCAATGATTTAAATTAAATAATAAATAATCATCATTAATATAATTTATTCTAGCTAGCTTAACTATTCCTTTAATTACTTTTTCTGATTTAATAAAAATTTAAAATTTAAAATATATGGAAATTTAGAATTGTCTGGACATGACCTTACAACATACATACCTAAGAAATTTTTTGTCTCACAATTTAAATTCACACTCATTACCACATGAAACCATCATAATAACTACCCCTCGATCATATTTCTCGAATCAAATATATAATTCCTCAATTCCCGAATTATCTATGCTTCTACATCAGCACCAGTTATTCCTATTCCTCCTAGGTCGAATCAGTTCTATGACCACAGATACTGTTTGAAGAACTAAAACCTTCTGTACAAGTTGTAGCATCCACTACCAAAAATTCTGTTTAGGAATAATAATTAAATAAATAGAATACACTAGTAAATTTTTTTAAAAAATACTAAGTATAATATTAATGATAATAATGTAATACTAGGCTCCTTGTGGCTCACAAAGACTCATATTAAGATTTAAAATCATATTTATGCTACTTTAGAATGTTAGGATTTTTTCTGAAATTTTTACATAATTAAAACATAAGAAATCTAATTTTCTAGGGCTATCAGAATTTACTATAGAACCAGAAATCTAATTTTTCTAGGGCTTTCAGAATGTACTGTAAAATCATACATGCATATTTTGCTACCAAATATTTATTTTAGGTTTAGAAAGTCCATATATATTTTCTATAATTTATTTGGAATTATCTGAAATTATTCAATATTTATTTGAAGTTATTTGAATTATATATACACTTATATTGGATAAATATTAATTTAGTGTTAATAGATATAAATAAGATTAGATATAAATATTTTTACTATATTTAATTATATATAAGATTATTAATTATTTAGATAAATTTAAACTATATTTTAAATTAATTATAATCAAAATCCTAAGTCTATTAGGAAAACAGCTTCATTCATATCATATCCTAACAAATCAACTCCTACCCATTTAAATTAAATCCTATTAAATTAAATAAATTTGAAATAAATACATATATAATCCATTTAATTTTTTTTCTTATCATTCAAAATCCATCAATATTTTTCGTCTAAACAGTCCCACAAAAATTAGCCTCATTTTTTTTAATAGCCATAGCGACTTGGAATGACCATATCTCCTAGTTTCGGACTCCAAACGTGCCCCCATTTCTTGCATTGGACTCGTATCGAGGTAATATTTTCAGATCTTAAATTATTTTTAGAAAATTTTGAGCCTAGATTTTTTTAAAATTCATAGAGTGCTAGTTGTTCAGAATTTAACACGTTTCGATGTTTTTGAGATTTTGGGAGATCCCAAACCTTTTTTTGTAAACCGTTTAAAGTTTCCGAAATTTGACATGAAGATATATGGCATATTTTTTTTCCATAATTTAATAAAGTAGTTTATCATTCTATTTAATTTGTTGAACATAGGGGTCACTAGTAAACCATACCATTTGTATGTCATATTGCCCATAATTTTTTACTGATTCGAAATTCGATGAAACTGTCGATTCTAGTGTTCTTATAGAGCTAAAATCTACATGATTTCATACTCAAATATAGGTATTGTATGACTTTTTGGTCAACGAAATGCCTCGATTTGCTTGCCATAGATTTCGAATTTGTAAATCCAATATTCTTTGGCCCAAAATTTAGGGTTAACCTTAAACACAATATAATATAATTAAAATAAGATTTTAGGTATTTTTATTCAGAATTATAATTGATTAAAATAGAAAAATTTATTCAACCACTTTTTGTAGATATAACTTGTTTAATTTATGTGACAGGGTAGATCGGGCGATGTCTTTAGTTGTGACTTCATCCTTTTCCGGAGCAGGCAAGTATCACTATGACCTATGTTGCCTGTATTTTATGCTGCATGTGTTCTTTTATTGGCATTGTTGGTTTTTTCTTTTCTATTTTTGATGCACAAAAGTTATACATATTGTCATCATACATAAACACTTAACGATTTTGTTCAATATTCAATGTTCCATGTTCAATGTTTAATATTCAATGTTCAAGTTTCAAGTTAATGTTAAAGTGATCATGTTTACTTGTAAGAGAGTCGAGAGTGAGAATACAACTAGTATGCATGTGGTCTATGCAATATTCAAATTCACAATGTCAATGTTAAATAATAGTCGTTGTACCGCACATACCGACTGCCTGATGTCCTAACCCATCCACATATGGAATACTTGTATTCTAAAATACACAGTATACGTGTATTTTAGAATACAACTAGTATGCATGTGGTCTACGCAAATCATTATGTTTACTTGTGAGAGAGTAGAGAGGGAGAATATAACTAGTATGCATGTAGTCTACGTAAATGATCATGTTTACTTGTGAGAGAGTCGAGAGGGAGAATACAACTAGTATGCATGTGGTCTACGTAAATGATCATGTTTACTTATGGGAGAGTCGAGAGAGAGAATACAAGTATTATGCATGTGGCCTACGCAATGTTCAAATTTACAATGTCAATGTTAAATAGCAGTCATTGCACCGCACGTACCGACTGCCGGATGTCTTAACCCGTCTACATGTGGAACACTTGTATTCTAAAATACACAATATACGTGACTAGATTCCATATTGTTCAGTGGTTTGTCTTATCTTAGTTATACTCTTATATTGTTTCTATGTCATATTTGTACTCTCAAACTGTTCACATGTTATAGTGGTACTCTTCTTGTAATATCGTATCATGTTATATTTCATCTTTTCTTTACTATTATTTCTCATGCTTGTATATTTTACTGTATAGTGTAGTATTTTGGTGTTCTTGCTCCAATCCTGACTGGATAACTATTTTTTAGCTTTAGATGACGTGATTTGCCATGAGGTCTATGGTGAGTACCTTGGTGATACCAATATTTCTAACGTGCCAGTTGCTTCTAAAGATGCGGAGTAGCATATTTACTTCTTTATGCTTTCTCGTATTATTCTTAGTTAGTAGGCTTAGTGGACTCTAGTTTCTAGTTGCTTTTATTTTATTTTATTTCTACCGAGTTTATTCCCGAGACCATCTGAGTTGTAGTAGATTATTTTTAAAATAAATTATTGAGACTACTAGTTTAATTTTATTGTCATGACTTAGTTGTGGATGATATGTGTATCTTGTACTTATTATGGACCATTGTTTATCATAGACAACGTACTATCACCAATGTTGTAGCGTAGGCTGGGCTTGGCCATGTACTTGTATTCCAAAAGTGGATGCGGATCATGACAAGTTTTTATGGTGGTCCATGCCGGTCTGATTTCGTAAAAGGTTACAAACTTGTGGTGGTACTTAAGTTAGTTGTACTACTGCGAACCTGCGAGTAGAATTGAAGATATTGTCACGCCCCAGTCCCAAAATACCAAGGGACTAGACACGTGGCAATGGCCAGCAGCACGCATCGATGGACAAACCTAATTTAATGGATCCATCGGGGCATACTTAAGCTGTAAATATAGGTCTACAACATCAAGTCTAAACTAGTCTCATCCACACACAAATAATAAGAACAACAGCAAATAAAGAAAGTACATCAATGTCCAATCTCATCAAAGTATGTCGGGGAACAACCCGATAAAAGTCTAAAACACTGGTTCATCAGACCAGAACAAAGGAGTCCAAAATAAAGTATCTGAAGAGTACAAATAACATAAACTCAAGCAAAGTCTTCAGCCATCACCTCTGCTTCTAAGTTTGGTTCAGCTTCAGCAACAACTTCTGGTACAGCTTCAGCTCCTGTCCCGTAAACCTCGGGATAATGCTCTTCTGCTAAACCTGGGGACATCATCCGGATCCAGGTCCTCAGGGGACATAGCAAGGTACAAATAATACAAGCCAAAATAATGCAGTGGAATAGTAAAATGTAATAAGCAGGGTAACTACATAACCGTCTATGTGAAAATGCAACTGAGAGCATCACTAGTACTCAGGCTGAGACTGCTACAAGCTCTGTGTCGGGGAGCCGGGTAGCAGTAATAACAAGTAATGGGTCTAGCTCTGCTCGAGAGTCTACAACCTCACAATAGTAGTAGATATATATAGAACAGCCTGTAGCCTGTGTGTCTCTCCCCACCCAATGTAATCACACGTCTCATGTCCATAACGTCTCATGTCCATGTCACGTGAGATCAGAGCTAATGCAACAAGTCATAATCTAAGAATATAATGTCTATGTCCATCCTGTATCCTATACAGAATCACCATGAATATCTCAAGAAGATTCTGTCACATGTATGGTGTCAAGTGTCCTAGGTTATAATGTACTTGATAAAACAAGTACGAGAATGTAAAGGGTCACGCATGTTCATCTCTAAATGACGTACCCAACTCCGCGTACGGGGTTGGCACCCGACTATTAATCGGACGCTAAGTAGGTCATACGGTCCTAGGTTTAAGCATAATCAACAATATAAATAAGCAAGGAAATAAATATCAAAACTACATAATTTGGCAAGGTACACTTGCCTGGGTTTGGAATACCAGTAGCGGTCCCTGGATCAGTAGTTTCAGTAAATACTCCTCCAAAAGCTGAAATAAATATTACCAACAGTCTCAGAACATATGAAATAGCTATAAACGTCTGTCCTTAAGTCCAGTTTGGACACAAGGGCAAAAACGACATTTCTGGGCCAAAGCGGGATCCCTATGTGGGCCGCTTTGCACCGAAAACTGGGTCAAGGTCAAAGGCCTCCAAAATCGTCCAACTTAGTGTCAACAAGTCAGGAACGTTGATACGAACTCAACGGAACTCCCAGAATTGGATTCCGATGAGCCGTTCTCAAAATCGCCCGTCAAGTAGAGCTTGTGGGGCCCACGATACGCGATTTTGTCAACGTTCTCAGAATTGAACCAAACTTGGCTCACAGGACCAGCGTATTGCTACGAGTCCGATGGCGCAAGTTTTGTCTCGATCCGACGTGTATATACTAAGTTACAATGAAATACAGAAAAGTCGGATACGGGGCGTTGTCCGCGAATACGCACTGATTCCGGTGTGCACGCACATCCGAATCAGCTTCTGCGAAATCTCACACGTCCGTATCAATGACGCACACATATCGGTGAAGACCACACGTGACCAAGTTGTCCCGTTTGGTGGGGCATACTCGGTTCCGGGGTGAAACAGGGCATTGGTTTTCCTGTTTTTGGATCGCGGTTCGCGATCACCACCGGACGCGATGCACCTAGCGGTTTGCACGGACACCGAGGGGGTCATTCAGGCTACGTGTCACAACTAACGAAAACAAAAACAGAGATACGAGAAGAAATTTACGAGTACCTGAACAGGGCTCAAAAAGTCCGTTTCACGCGTGTCCGAGTTGAGTCTACCGTGTCCTGAATGTGTCCAGGCCGTGTCTGATTTCTGCGTCCAGAGACTCGCTGGACTCGGGGCGGCTGGCTGAGGTGTTGGTCAGAGTCGGCCGTGGATCGAGTGCGCCGGAGCTAGGGCGGAGAGGGCTGGTCTAGGGTTTGGAGCTTGTCGACGGAGCGGGGATGAGATCTGGGCGGAGATCGGCTGCTCGGCGCTGCGGGGTCATGGCTGATCGAGTCGGCGTAGAGACGCAGAGGCGGAGGGATCTCGCCGGAGAAGAAGGGGGAAAGGAAAAAACTCAGTGGCCGGAGGGAAGAGTTATATAGATGGGAAAGGTAAGAGGGACAGCCGGGAGTTCAAGGGGAGAGGAAGGGGAGACGGCCGAAGGTTGAAGGGAACCGAAGCGGTAACGTCGCCGGTGGCGGAAGCGGCCGGAGATGAAGAGAAATCGGGTGAAGAGAAATCGGGGAGGAAGAAGAAAGGTTGGTTTCCAAACGGGTCGGGTCGGTTCGGGCAGACCGGCCGGTCCGGTTCGGTTCAGTACTGGGTTCGGTTCGGGTTTATTTTATTGGTTTAATTAATTTAGTTAAATTAATCAATAGTTTTTAATGCTTTAAAAATTCATCTGGGATCCAATAAATTCCCGAAAAATTACCCCATGTCCGGTTTTTAATTTTACACTAGAAAATATAATTTTTATCACATTTTAATATTATATAATATCTTTTAAAAATTTATTTCAAATCAGACTACCTTAGTTTATTGGTTTAAAATTACAGAAAAATGCTAATTAATTCCAGAAAATTTAATTTTAAAATACTAAAATTTTTAGGTGATTACAATCTACCCCCCTTAAGAAAATTGCGTCCTCGCAATTAAAGATTAAGCTACTAAAGAACAGAATTATAGGATTTACAAAATTTACTTAGGATATACCTGCATCCTTGAATAAATGGGGGTATCGCTGGCGCATGATATCCTCCCTCTCCCAGGTAGATTCACTAGGTGAGTGTTGCTTCCAAGCCACACGAACCAGTTTAATTGTTTGTCCTCGTAGTGTCTTCTCACTGGTGCCGAGTATACCCACTGGTTGTTCTTCATATCTCAGGCTTGGGCCTACTGCGATCTCAGAATGAATAACTATGTGACTTGGGTCAGTCACATACCTTCTCAACTGTGAGACATGGAATACATCATACACTCCCTCTAAAGATGGAGGTAATGCAAGACGATAGGCCACCTCACCAATGAGCTCCAAAATATCAAAGGGCCCAATGTACCTTGGACTCAACTTGCCTCTGCTCCCAAAGCAAATTGTACCTCGAGTAGGTAAAATCCTCAAGAATACATGTTCTCCTTCCTTGAACTCCAGGGGACGTCGGTGTGTATCAGCCCAATGCTTTTGTCTGTCCTGAGCTGCACGAAGATGATTCTGGATTTGTTTCACCTTCTCCACTGTTTGCATTACCAACTCTGGACCTAATATTTGACGCTCTCCCACGTCACTCCAGCATATCGGCGATCTGCACTTCCTACCGTATAACGCCTCGAAAGGTGCCATCTTGATGCTTGCCTGATAACTGTTGTTGTATGAGAACTCCACCAAATGCAAATGATCTTCCCAAGACCCTCCAAAGTCTAACATACATGATCGCAGCATATCCTCCAAGATCTGGATTATACGTTCTGATTGACCATCTGTCTGTGGATGATAGGCAGTACTGAATTTGAGTCTGGTGCCAAGACTCTCTTGCATGCTTCGCCAGAAATGAGATATGAATCTCGAGTCTCGATCTAATACAATACTAACTGGCACTCCATGCAATCTTACTATTTGTCGCATATACATGTCGGCTAGTATCTCTGTGGACTGTCCAACTCTAAACGGCAAGAAATGTGCCGATTTAGTGAGTCGATCCACGATAACCCATACCGCATCTCTTCCTCTGGGGCTTCTTGGGAATCCTGTAACGAAATCCATGGTGATATGTTCCCACTTCCATTCTGGTATGGGAAGCGGCTGCAACATTCCTGCAGTCCTCTGATGCTCTGCTTTCACTTGTTGGCAGACTAAACATTTAGCTACAAATCTTGCAATCTCCCTCTTCATTCCATGCCACCAATAATACTGCCTTAGATCTCGGTACATCTTTGTTCCTCCTGGATGAACAGAGTACATGGAGCTATGTGCTTCAGTCATTAGCTCCTGTCTCAATTCTCCATTTGGAACATATAGGCGATCTCCGCAACTTAATGTCCCATCCTCATGTATGCGAAGTCCCGTTTGCATGCCTGCTTCTGTCTTCTCTCTGACTCTTCAAAATCTATCATCAGTAGGCAAAGCTTCCTTAATCCTCTCCACAAGCGATGACTTCACTTCCAGATTAGCCAGCAAGCCACTCTGTCTTGGTAGAATAACCTCTATCTGGAGCTCCTGTAGATCTCTCAATAGCTCAGGCTGCATCGTCAAGAAATAAGCCGTAGGCTTTCTGCTGAGTGCGTCTGCTACTACATTCGCCTTCCCTGGGTGGTACTGCAGATCTATATCAAAGTCCACCATCAACTCAAGCTAGCGTCTTTGCCTCATGTTAAGCTCCTTCTGAGTATATACATACTTCAGACTTTTGTGATCAGTAAAGATTTCCACCTTCTCTCCATAAAGATAGTGCCTCCAAATCTTCAATGCAAATATTACTGCAGCTAGCTCCAGATCATGCGTTGGGTAGTTCTTCTCATGGACCTTCAACTGTCTCGATGCATAAGCAATAACTTTGCCATGTTGCATCAAAACACATCCTAGGCCACTACCTGATGCATCACTATAAACAACAAAACCGCTGACCCTGAAGGAAGAGTCAAGACTGGTGCTATGGTTAGACGCCTCTTCAATTCTTCAAAGGCCTTCTGACATTCTTCTGTCCATGCAAACTCCTGATCTTTACGTGTCAACTTCGTCATCGGCTCGTCAATCCTTGAGAAATTTTCTACGAACCTTCTGTAATATCCAGCAAGTCCTAGAAAACTTCTCACTTCAGCAACTGATGTTGGTGTAGGCCAAGTCTCAATGGCAGCAACCTTCTCTGGATCAACTGACAGTCCTTCTCCTGAGATAATATGCCCTAAGAATGACACCTTATCCATATAAAACTCATATTTACTGAGCTTAGCATATAGCTTCTCCTGCCTCAACGTCTCTAGCACGATTCTGAGATGCTCCTCGTGCTCTTCGTAGCTTTTGGAATATACCAGAATGTCATCAATAAACACAACCATAAATTTATCCAAGTACTGATGGAAAACTCGGTTCATCAAGCTCATGAACACAGCAGGCGCGTTGGTTAAACCAAACGGCATTACTAAGAACTCATAGTGTCCATACTTGGTTCCGAAGGCTGTCTTCGGGATATCTTCCTTCCTCACTCTAATCTGGTGATAACCGAATCTAAGGTCAATCTTCGAGAATACCCTAGCTCCACTCAATTGATCAAATAAATCATCAATGCGTGGCAAGGGATACCGGTTCTTAATGGTCACAGCGTTTAACGCCCTGTAATTAATACACAGGCGAACTGTTCCATCCTTCTTCGGTACAAAAAGTATGGGTGCTCCCCAAGGTGAAACACTGGGCCGGATGAAACCCTTCTCCAGAAGATCATCAACTTGATTCTTCAACTCCACTAACTCCTTAGGTGCTAGCCGATATACCGATGAAGTGATAGGCTCTGCTCCTGGAGTTAAGTCTATTATGAATTCTATTTCTCGATCAGGTGGTAAACCTGGAAGATCATCGGAAAATACATCCACAAACTCTGATATGACTCTTGGGTAACCTGACTCACCTTCTACAGATAATACCCTAAGAGTTGGCTGAACACCCTGCTCTACAGCTCCCCGAAGAAACTCAAACTCTGAATGTCCAGGTGGTTTAAATATAACCTTTCCAAACCGACAATCAAGAGTCGCATGATACTGACTTAACCAGTCCATACCAAGTACAACATCATAGTCAGGCATAAAAAAGATCAGAAATTGGGCTCGTATCTCTCTTCCACAGACTACTACCGAACATGATCTACAGATATCACTAACCGGTATAATTCCACCTCCCGTAAGAATTCTCTTAGTCTTCGGAAGGGGTGCAGTAGCTACTCTATGGGTGGCTACGAAGCTAGCAGCTATGAATGAATGCGATGCTCCAGAATCAAATAAAGCTACAGCAGGTAATGAAGCTACTAAAATAGTACCTGCTATAACTTCTCCAGCAATAGCTTCTTCCTGAACAGCCAATGCAAATGCCTGACCTCGTCCCTGAGCTGGACCCCTCTGCTGACGAACCTGCTGGAATAGTGCTGCCTGAGGTGGCAATGGTGGTCTCTGCTGATATCCTCCTGGAGCTGGTGGTCTGACCCCTCCAACTCCTGTCTGCTGGGCTCCCACTGCTGGATAATCTGGCCTTGGTGCAGGTAAAGCTAGTCATGGTGCTCCCTCTCTGCGTTCAGAGCAGTCCCTGGATAGATGCTGGTTGGATCCACAAACCAGGCATAGTCCCAATTTGCGTCTGCACTCCTTTTCAATGTGGCCCAACTTACCGCAGAAATGACAAGTAGGTAGAGTTCTTGTTGCTGCTCTCTGAGGTAGATTCTTCTGGAGTCATTTTGCAGAATCCCCCTGTGATGCCTTGGATGGTACTGAGGTAAATGGCCGCTTCAGACTTGACTCCCTCCTGGTGACGCGCTCCATGCGTCGTGCTGCGGCAAGGACATTGGTGTACGACGTAGGTGCAATAGATCCGATCAACCTCTGAAGCTCGAACCTGAGTCCGTCAAAGAACTTCTCCGCCTTCTCCTCTTCGGTAGGAATTAGAGAAGGGGCAAAACGACTCAGACGAATGAATTCGACATTGTACTCCTCCACCGTCATATTGCCTTGGATGAGTCGGTTGAACTTGTCTCGGAGTTCTGACCGAGCAACAGCTGGGATATACATCTCTTGGAAGAGTCTGGAGAACTCCTCCCAAGTGACTCGGTCATGTCCGAGTCTCCTCTCTTCGGCTAGCCACCAATGGTGCACATTGTCCGTCAGTTGCATCCTGACAGCAGTCATCCATCTCTCCCGCGGAAGTTCAGCTGCTTCCAACTGATGTTGTGTATTTGTGAGCCACTCGTGCACTTCAGTTGTTCCTTCTTTGCCCGAAAAGGTATGGGGCTTGAGTTGACGGAAATCAGTGATAGATCCCGTCGCTGGTCGCCTAGCTTGTGGGTTCGCCTGCTCTAATGCGTTTACTAGGCTGGTTCTCAGGTACTCTGCCTCCTGACGATGCGCCTCTTGTTGAACTTGCTGTTGGGCTTGCATCATGGCATAAAATATCTGGAACATCTGCTGCCCGTCCATTGTTTGCCCTGGGGGAAAGACAGGCATCTGTGGAGTGAACTGTGGCGGAGGTGGGATGTCGTCGCGCCTGAACCTTGAATTATGCTGTTCAGCTTGACCACTTTGAGAGGATTGCCCTCTGTTCTCTGGTGTAACTCCATCTCCATAGGTAACCACAGCATCTTGTGTTGTACTCAAAGGAATTTCATCTCCAATTCTTGGATCCATCTTTCTGTATCCAAAATAAACTTTATGAGAACGTTCAGTAGAATCAAAGCAGGATGCAAATCAAGTACTTAATTCGAATGCGATATAGAGTTTCAAAAATGATTCAACAAATGGATAAGATCCTATAACCTATCCGATCCTTTTACAGGTTGTTCGGTCCCTAAGTTGAAACCAAACAATTTTACCGTTGACCTGCATGGGCCACCACAAAAACCATGTCACACTCCAGTCCCAAAATACCAAGGGACTAGACACGTGGCAATGGCCAGCAGCACGCACCGATGGACAAACCCAATTTAATAGATCCATCGGGGCATACTTAAGCTGTAAATATAGGTCTACAACATCAAGTCTAAACTAGTCTCATCCACACACAAATAATAAGAACAACAATAAATAAAGAAAGTACATCAATGTCCAATCTCATCAATGTATGTCGGGGAACAACCCGATAAAAGTCTAAAACACTGGTTCATCAGACCAGAACAAAGGAGTCCAAAATAAAGTATCTAATGAGTACAAATAACATAAACTCAAGCAAAATCTTCAGCCATCACCTCTGCTTCTAAGTTTGGTTCAGCTTCAGCAACAGCTTCTGGTACAGCTTCAGCTCCTGTCCCGTAAACCTCGGGATAATGCTCTTCTGCTAAACCTGGGGACATCATCCGGATCCAGGTCCTCAGGGGACATAGCAAAGTACAAATAATACAAGCCAAAATAATGCAGTAGAATAGTAAAATGTAATAAGCAGGGTAACTACATAACCGTCTATGTGAAAATGCAACTGAGAGCATCACTAGTACTCAGGCTGAGACTGCTACAAGCTCTGTATCGGGGAGCCGGTAGCAGTAATAACAAGTAATAGGTCTAGCTCTGCTCGAGAGTCTACAACCTCATAATAGTAGTAGATATATATAGAACAGCCTGTAGCCTGTGTGTCTCTCCCCACCCAATGTAATCACACGTCTCATGTCCATAACGTCTCATGTCCATGTCACGTGAGATCAGAGCTAATGCAATAAGTCATAATCTAAGAATATAATGTCTATGTCCATCCTGTATCCTATACAAAATCACCATGAATATCTCAGGAAGATTCTATCACATGTATGGTGTCAAGTGTCCTAGGTTATAATGTACTTGATAAAACAAGTACGAGAATGTAAAGGGTCACGTATGTTCATCTCTAAATGACGTACCCAACTTCGCATACGGGGTTGGCACCCGACTATTAATCGGACGCTAAGTAGGTCATACAGTCCTAGGTTTAAGCATAATCAACAATATAAATAAGCAAGGAAATAAATATCAAAACTACATAATTTGGCAAGGTACACTTGCCTGGGTTTGGAATACCAGTAGCGGTCCCTGGATCAGTGGTTTCAGTAAATACTCCTCCAAAAGCTGAAATGAACATTACCAACAGTCTCAGAATATATGAAATAGCTAAAAACGCCTGTCCTTAAGTCCAGTTTGGACACAAGGGCAAAAACGATATTTCTGGGCCAAAGCGGGGTCCCTATGTGGGCCGCTTTGCACCAAAAACTGGGTCAAGGTCAAAGGCCTCCAAAATCATCCAACTTAGTGTCAACAAGTCAGGAACGTTGATACGAACTCAACGGAACTCCCAGAATTGGATTCCGATGAGCCATTCTCAAAATCGCCCGTCAAGTGGAGCTTATGGGGCCCACGATACGCGATTTTGTCAACGTTCTCAAAATCGAACCAAACTTGGCTCACAGGACCAGCGTATTGCTACAAGTCCGATGGCGCAAGTTTCGTCTCGATCCGACGTGTATACACTAAGTTACAGCGAAATACAAAAAAGTCGGATACAGGGCGTTGTCTGCGGATACGCACTGATTCCGGTGTGCACGCACATCCGAATCAGCTTCTGCAAAATCCCACACGTCCGTATTAATGACGCGCATGTATCGGTGAAGACCGCACGTGACCAAGTCGTCCCGTTTGGCGGGGCGTACTCGGTTCCGGGGTGAAACAGGGCGTTGGTTTTCCTGTTTTTGGATCGCGGTTCGCGATCACCACCGGACGCGATGCACCGAGCGGTTTGCACGGACACCGAGGGGATCATTCAGGCTACGTGTCACAACTGACGAAAACAAAAACAGAGATACGAGGAAAAAGTTACGAGTACCTGAACATGGCTTAAAAAGTCCGTTTCACGCATGTCCGAGTTGAGTCTACCGTGTCCTGGATGTGTCCAGGTCGTGTCTGATTTCTGCGTCCAGAGACTCGCTGGACTCGGGGCGGCTGGCTGAGGTGTTGGTCAGAGTCGGCCATGGATCGAGTGTGCCGGAGCTAGGGCGGAGAGGGCTGGTCTAGGGTTTGGAGCTTGTCGACGGAGCGGGGATGAGATCTGGGCGGAGATCGGCTGCTCGGCGCTGCGGGGTCATGGCTGATCGGGGCGGCGTAGAGACGCAGAGGCGGAGGGATCTCGCCGGAGAAGAAGGGGGAAAGGAAAAACTCAGTGGCCGGAGGGAAGAGTTATATAGATGGGAAAGGTAAGAGGGACAGCCGGGAGTTCAAGGGGAGAGGAAAGGGAGACGGCCGAAGGTTGAAGGGAACCGAAGCGGTAACGTCGCCGGCGGCGGAAACGGCCGAAGATGAAGAGAAATTAGGGAGGAAGAAGAAAGGTTGGTTTCCAAACGGGTCTGGTCGGTTCGGGCAGACCGGCCGGTCCGGTTCGGTTCAGTACTGGGTTCGGTTCGGGTTTATTTTATTGGTTTAATTAATTTAGTTAAATTAATCAATAGTTTTTAATGCTTTAAAAATTCATCCGGGATCCAATAAATTCCCGAAAAATTACCCCATCTCCGGTTTTTAATTTTACACTGGAAAATATAATTTTTATCATATTTTAATATTATATAATATCTTTTAAAAATTTATTTCAAATCAGACTACCTTAGTTTATTGGTTTAAAATTACAGAAAAATGCTAATTAATTCCAGAAAATTTAATTTTAAAATACTAAAATTTTTAGGTGATTACAGATATGATTTAGAATAACTTTAGTAGAGTTATATCATCCACAAATAGGATTCCCAACCCAATGAGTCTTCTATCTTTGTCTCTCTTATGCATCTTGCTTGATTCTGTCCGAGATTTCTTTGATATATTTGTATCTACCATTCTAACCATGTCCCATCATTCCTTTTTGTTAGCAATGGTTGGGACAAGACGTAGGACAATCCGTAGGGGTTAGAGGGTAGTTGAACCATATGCCCACTCCCGAGGGAGATAGTCCTACACCCGAGGATACTGAGTTTGTAGAGCCTCCCCTAGTTATAGTTGTTAAATTGGGTGAATGCTTAGTATACCATAATTGACTTAGCTGTTAATGATATAGCTTCCTCCAAATTTTACCTATAGGATTTAATTGTATATGATAATTTTATAATCTATTATTTGTGGTGTTTGATTTTTGAGGACAAAAATATTTTAAGGGTGGTAGGTTGTAGCATCCGCTACCCAAAAATCTGTTCAAGAATAATAATTAAATAAATAGAAATTTATAGTAAATTTTTATGGAAATTTTTATTTTAAAATAATAAGTATAGTTTTATAATGATAATAATGTAATACTAGGCTTCATGTGGCCCATAGAGATTAATATTAATATTTAAAATCATATTTAGGCTACTTTAAAATTTTAGATATTTTTTAAAATTTTTAGATATTTAAAACCTAAGAAACATAATTTTTTAAGGCTTTCAGAATTTAATGTAGAACCATACATGCATATTTTTCTTCTAAACATTTATTTTAGGTTTAGAAAGTCCATATATATTTTCTGTAATTTATTTGGATTTTTTGAAATTATTCAATATTTATTTGAAGTTATTTGGATTATATATACGCTTAATATTGGATAGATGCTAATTTAGTGTTCATATATATAAATAAGATTAGATATAAATTATTTGTACTATATTTAATTCTATATAAGATTATAAATTATTTAGGTAAATCCAAACTATATTTTAAATTAATCATAATCATAATACTAAGTCTACTAGGAAAACAATTTCATCCATATCATACCCTAACAAATTAACTTCTACCAATTTAAATTAAATCCTATCTATTAAAGTAAATAAATCTAAAATAAATACATATATAATTCAAAATCCATCAATATGTTTTATCCAAACAGACAAAAATTTACCATAAAATCAGCCTCATTTTTCAACCTCCATAGCGACTTGGAAGGACCATATCTCCTAACTCCGGACTCCAAATGTGTCCATATTTCTTGCGTTGGAATCATATCAAGGTAACCTTTTTTAGAACTTAAATTTTTTTAGGAAATTATGAACCTAGATTTTTCTAAAATTCTTAGAGTGCCACTTGTTTGAAATTTGACACGTTTCATTATTTTTTAGATTCCAGGAGATCCCGAACTCATTTTCATGAACCGTTTAAATTTTTGAAAAACTGACATGAATATATATGACATATAATTTTCAAAGAATTGAAATATTATTTTATCATTATTTTTAATTTGTTGAACAAATGGGTCACTAGTAAACCAATGAAATTACCATATGTATGTTATATTGCCCATAACTTTTTACTATTTTGAGATTCGATGAAACCTTTGATTCCAATATTCTTATAGAACTGAAATCTACAAGATTTCATACTCAAATCTCGGTTTTATGCTGGTTGACTTTTTGGTCAACATAATATCTCGATTTTTGTGCCACGTATTCCGAATTTGTAAACTTGATGTTCTTTGTTCCAAAATTTAGGGTTAACCTTAAAATCATAATATAATATAATTAAAATAAGATATTATGTATTTTTATTCAGAATTAAAATAGATTAAAATAGTAAAACTCATTCAACCACTTTTTGTAGATCTAACTTGTTTACTTTATGTGACGGGGTAGATCGGACGACGTCTTGAGTTACGAATTCATTAATTTCCGGAGCATGCAAGTATCACTATGACATATGTTGCCTGTATTCTATGCTGCATGTGTTCTTTCCTTGGCATTGTTGCTTTTACTTTTTTTTATTTTTGATACATGAGAGTTATACTTGTTATCATTATACATGATCACTTAATGATTTTTGTTCAATATTCAATGTTCCATGTTCAATGTTTACTATTCAATGTTCAAGTTTAAAGTTAATATTAAAGTGATCATGTTTACTTGTGAGAGAGTCGGGAGGGATAATACAACTAGTATGCATGTTGTCTAAGCAATATTCAAATTCACAATGTCAATGTTAAATAGCAGTCGTTGCCGGTACGTATCGACGCATGTACTGACATATGGAACACTTGTATTCTAAAATACATATTACATGTGACTAGATTTTATATTGTCTAGTGGTTTGTCTTATCTTAGTTATACTCTTATATTATTTCCATGTCATAGTTGTACTCTCAAACTGTTTCTATGTCATAGTGGTACTCTTCTTATCATATCGTATCATGTTATAGTTTATCTTTCCTTTAATGTTATTCCTCACATGATAACCATTTTTCATCTTTAGATGACGTAGTTTTCCCCGAGGTCTATGGTGAGTACCTTGGTGACACACCAATGTTACCAACGTGCCAGTTGCTTCTACAAATACGGCGTAGCATATTTACTTATTTATGCTTTCTCGTATTATTCGTAGTTAGTAGGCTTAGTGGTCTCTAGTTTCTAGTTGCTTTTATTTTATTTCTACCGGTTTGTTTCCGAGACCATCTGAATTATAGTGGATTATTTCTTAAATTAATCATTGAGACTATTAAGTTTATTTTCGTGCCATGACTTAGTTTGTGGATGATACTTGTACCTTTTACTTGTTATGGGCCATTGTGTATCATAGACAGCGTACTACCACCGTCGGTGCGACGTAGGCTAGACTTGGCCACGTACTCGTATCCCAAAAGTGGGAGCGGGTCGTGACACAAGAAGTCCATAGCCATGCTTGCATATGCAACTTAACTAGTAAAACCTAACATGTATGACAAAAAAAAATTAAAATAACTATACAACATATTTTATTTTGTACTTTCATAATCCTTGAACCATCGCGCATAATTCCATTCTTCCTTATCCTGGGATTCCTATACTTGTCTATTTCCTAATAAAAAGATTACTACACTTGTCTACTTCCAATATATGGATCTCCACACTAGCGACTCAACGGTCCCAAACATTTTCCCATAATTTTATTATTTTGTAAACAACAATACAATATTCCATATTTTTATATGGCAAGTTAACAACAATAAAATTTCTCTCTTTTATCTTGATTCTTTAACTTAGCATTAACAATCTTATAGAAATAAAGGCTAAGAAGAGTTCTTTTTATTAAAGTGTGAAGGTAAATGAGAGAATGATCAAAACTACCCACCACTTTACGAATTATTCTTCTGTACTAATCTGTAACCACCTAAAATTAGTAATAGATATTTTT
Organism: Iris macrosiphon; assembly: GCA_036927795.1. Classification (NCBI taxonomy): domain Eukaryota; kingdom Viridiplantae; phylum Streptophyta; class Magnoliopsida; order Asparagales; family Iridaceae; genus Iris; species Iris macrosiphon. Next base: position 56,370,659 of record JAYESA010000008.1, read on the forward strand.
GTCATTTCACCTTTGGTTGCTAATCATATAATTATATTAAATTAGTGGTTAGTTTAGATTATTCATTTGTCATGGATATAATATTCTAATTAGTTAGTAGATGCCATACATAACTATTTAGATTCCTTCCCTAACCAATTGATTCATTTTTTTATCATATTTAGAATTCAAATGAGAGTGAGTGGAGTGACAAACTTGATATTAAATCATCCCACAACTACCCATGTAGTGGCCGATCCCTTTGGCAAGTCATTCTATTTCATTTTCCCACCAAATTACTACTTCTTCTTCCCTAAGTCACCCCAAATTCTATTTTATTTTATTATTTTTAGATTACTTCGCTTAGCAGCAGCAACAACAAAGATGTGCCCAGCGACAGGGGCGAGCTTTTGCCTTGACCGTCGAGGAGGAGGAGCCAGTCGGTGATGTTATTTCAGGTTCAGTCTATCTTAATTCTTTTTCAGCTCATGCTTTATTTGATTCTGGTGCTTCACATAGTTTCGTATCTGTATCTTTTGCTTTGAAACATTACCTTAAGACTGAACCGTTAGCGAGGACTTACAAGATTATGACCGGGGGTGACATTATCGTGGTCAGTGATGTTTGCAAGGATCAGAGAATTTCTTTGGGAGGCGGAGAGTTGAGCGCGTGTCTACTTGTAATGCCACTTCTGGGCTATGATATAGTACTCGGGATAGATTGGTTGAGTAGGCACCATGCTTGTATCGATTGTCGTAGAGGCAAATTTTTTTTAGGTGCCACGAGATCCAGAGTTTAAGTTCGTCAGAGGAGCATCAGAGCAGAGCGAGGGAGATTTCTGTGGAGCTATGGTGGAAGAGCATGAGTCACCATATCCATTGATTGTAGAGTATATGGACGTCTTTTCGGAGGAATTGCCAGGGTTGTCACCGGACAGAAATATGGAGTTCTTTATAGACTTGGTGCCAGGCACAGAGCCGATATCATAACACGTTTATAAGGTGAATAACAACGAATTGGCAGAGTTGAAGAAGCAGGTGGATGAGTTACAGGAAAAGAGCTTCATTCAGTCCAGTTCATCACCGTGGGGTGCTCTGGTATTATTTGTACCAAAGAAGGATGGGTTGGTATGCATGTGTATCGACTACAGGGCACTCAACAACCTCACTATCAAGAACAAATATTTGTTGCCGTGAATTGGCAATTTATTTGATCAGTTGAGCATAGCGAAGGTATTTTCAAAGATAGACTTGAGGTCGGGGTACCACTAGGTTAAAGTGAAGAAGGAAGATATTCCAAAGACAACTTTCAAGACTCGGTATGGGTAGTTTGAGTTCTTAGTGATGCTATTTAGGTTGACCAATGCCCCGACGGTATTCATGAACCTGATGAATAAGGTATTTCATCAGTACTTGGATCAGTTTGTAGTAGTATTTATTAATGATATATTGATTTATTCGAAGACCCCGGAGGAGCATGAGAAATACCTGAGGATAGTTCTGGAGACCCCCAGGAAGGAGAAGCTTTATCGTAAGCTTTTGAAGTATGAGTTCTTCCTTGATAAGGTTGAATTCCTCATGAATGTGATTACAGGAGACGAGATCTCAGTAGACCCGAAAAAGATTTCGGCAGTTGAGTCTTGGTCTACCCCAAGTTCAGTGGCAGAGATCAGGAGTTTTCTTGGATTGGCAGGCTATTATCGGAGATTTATTCAGGATTTTTCTAAGATTGCGAAGCCGTTGACTAGACTAACCAGGAAGGACGTGGAGTTCATCTGGATTGAGGATTGTCATACAGCTTTTGAGGAGCTAAAGAAGAGGTTGACTACAGCTCCAGTGTTGATATTGTCATCAGGGACATGAGGGTTTTCTATATATAGTGATGCAATGGGTAAGGGATTGGAATGTGTGTTGCAGCAGAACGAGAAGGTGATTGCCTATGCTTCCAGGCAATTACGTCCGTATGAGAAGAATTATCCTACCCATGACTTGGACTTGGCAGCAGTTATTTTTGCTCTAAAGCTATGGAAGCATTACTTGTATGAAGAGTGGATAGAGATCTTTACAGATCATAATAGTTTAAAATACGTATTAACACAAAAGAAGCTCAACATGAGGCAGTGACGATGGTTGGAGTTGATGAAGGACTTCAACATTTCTTTGCAGTATCATCCAGGGAAGGCCAACATAGTCGATGGTTCCTTGAGCAGGTATCTAGTGGCTATGTACTTGACGAGTGACAGACACTTGTTGGCCGATCTTGATAGCTTGGGTATTGAGGTGTTAGTTCCTGGAGTTGCAGCATATATGTGGGGACTTCAGGTACAGTCAGAGTTTATGGACCAGATCAGAGATGCACAGTTCGAGGACGAGTCTCTGAGGAGTATCAGAGCTCAAGTCCGGATATGATTGGCAAAGGACTTCAGTATTGCAGATGATTGATCATTGTGGCACGATACTAGATTATGTGTGCCGAGTAGAGCGTTGGCGAGGAGGTTCTTTAGGAGGCACATCTATCTCAGTACTCTATGCATCCAGGTGCTAACAAGATGTATAGGTACATGAGAGAGCATCTTTGGTGGTATGGTATGAAGCGGGAGATGGCTAGCTTCGTATCCAGATGCTTGGTATGCCAGCAGGTAAAGGCAGAAAGATAGAGGCTAGGTGGATTGCTTCAGCCTTTAACTATTCTAGAGTAGAAGTGGGAGCATGTGATGATGGATTTTGTTTCAGGTCTTCCTTGTTCTCCCGGAGGTAAAGATACGATTTGGATCTTCGTAGACAGGTTGACCAAATCGGCCCACTTTCTTCTATTCAAAGTGGGTACATTTATGGAGAATCTCGCAGAGATGTATGTGCGTCATATAGTCAGATTGTATAGGGTTCATGTGAGAATAGTCTCGAATCGAGATAGTCACTTCAAGTCCTACTTTTAGAGGAGTTTTCAGGCTAGCTTGGGCACTCAACTCAAGTTCAGTACCGTATATCACCCTCAGACAGACGGACAATCAGAGAGGACTATCCAGACCCTCGAAGATATGCTACGCATGTGTGTTTTGGATTTCAGAGGCTCTTGGGAGGACCATCTTTACCTGGTAAAGTTTGCTTACAACAAAAGCTACCAGGCCAGTATCGATATGTCACCATTTGAGGCACTATATGGACAGAGATACCGTACTCTGTTATCATGGGATGATTTTGGTGAGAAAGCCTTACTGGGACTAGAGATGGTCGTGGATACAACTGAGAAGGTGAAGCTCATCAGGGATAGACTTCGGGTGGCACAGGACAAACAACGACATTGGGCCGATAGCCACCAGAGACCATTGAAGTTTGAGGTATAAATTTTGTTTTGTATTTCTTGTGATTGCTTATTTTAGTTTGAGTGCTAAGGCTGTGTTTCATGCTAGGTTGGCGTTCTGGTGTTCTTGAGGATTTCTTCGACACGGGATACAATTCATTTTGGTGGAGGCAGAAAGCTTAGTCCACGGTACATCGAACCCTTCGGTATTCTTGAGAGGGTCGGTACAGTGGCCTACATACTAGACTTGCCACCTACATTAGAGGAAGTGCATAACATATTGCACGTGTCACAGCTGAGACAGTACGTGGCAGATCCTAGCCATGTACTAGATCACTCGAAGATCGAGGTTGATCCGACTCTCAGCTACCCAGAGCAGCCCGTAGAGATTCTGGATTGCAGGAAGAAGGTGCTGCGGAACCAGACGATTCCTTTAGTGTGCATTACGTGGAGGCATCACTCGCCAGGAGAGAGTACTTAGGAGCGAGAGGCCGAGATGCGCGAGCGATATCCTTATCTGTTTGAGCCGTGAGGTATAATTCTTTCTTACTTGTATTGATTGCTTTTGGTAGTTAGTTACTCCTTAATTTTGAGGACAAATTTTTTTTAAGGTGGGTAAGATTGTCACCCTCACTTTTCCAACTAGGGTAGTTTAGTATTTTGGCATGGGTAAATATTTTTTAGGAATATATATTTAATTGGTGTTTTATAAAAATTATTTGATAATTATATTAATTATTTGTGAGTTATAGATTAATGTGACTTGTAATAATTATTTGGTTTAGCTAGTCCAATAATTAGACTTGTCATGACAACTAGTGAGCCTAACTTGGACCCAAGCCCATTAGACCTTTTCTCACTAATTAATTAAGAAGAATTAACTTAATTACAATTAGTTAGAGACTTCCAAAATTATCCTTCCTAATTATTTCTTATAATTTACCATGTAGGGGTAACTTGGACCTTTACAAGTGACTTGAGGAAGGGGGAAGGGGCTGGCCATTATTAGAGGGCTCTCTCTCTCTCTCTCTCTCTCTCTCTTCCTCTCCTCTTATTTGCATTCTTTTAGATCTAGAAATTAGATCCCCAATTGCCCATCATTTTCTCCATTGAATTCCTACTCAATTCACCTCTATTTCTTTCTCAAATTCATCACTCTTAGATCTTTGGAGCTTGGAGAAGCAAAGAGCACAAGGAGGAGGAGCTTTGGAGCTAGAGATCATGTCCGGAACGTGTCCAATTGTATTTTCATTGGGAATCCATCTCCCAATTAGCAATTCCTAAATTTCTCTTTTATTGTAGCTTCTTAATCATACATTTGACCCCTAGGAATCATCCCATGGCATATGGCTACCTATAGGAATAAGTTCTAGCTAATTGGTTATGTATGCGAGTTCTATGTGGTAATTTGTGTGCATGTTGGAAGAATTACGAGATTGACACATCAATTTTGTGTCACGAGACCAATTAGATCTAATTAGACTTAGATTAGGGTTATGGGACTAGGTACGTATCCACAAATGGATACGTGCAGGCCATATCATGGTATTTTGTGATACGGTTCGATACGTGGCCCAATTTTGAGTATTTTGTATAATTACTTCTCAAATTCTATTGTAGAAAGTTATATTAACTATGTATATGTGTTATATATGTGTATGAGTGGATAATTGTGGGAAATAAGGATTTTAACTCTTTAGTCGATGAGTATCATGAGCTTGCACACTTAGTGTTTGAATAAATGGCAAATTAGTGTCAGTTTTGTACTCACACATTATCATTATGTCTATATATAATTATATATGTTAGTTTATATCTATGTTTATATGTTAATATCTATGTATTGATGACTGCTTGTATATGTGTGTGATAGTATGTATGTGTTTAGGTGTCTGTGTATATGTGTCAGTGTATCTCAGTATTTTTACTGTGTGTGTGATGTTGGTATATGTAGAGATATATTTTGTGAGAGAGTTGGGTGATGCAAGTTTTAGGAGGATGTGCAGGCAGTATAGTGACTGGGGGTCGAGTTTTGATGCTCAAGGTAGTTGCAGGCAGTCAGGAGCAACTATCGCACACATGCTGTGCACTCGAGCAAAGTAGTGCAACATCAGTATTAGCAAGTAGTGCAGCAGTAGTATCAGCATAGTAGTGCAGCAGTAGTATCAGCAAGTAATGCTGCACTCAGTTTTAACAAGTTTTACATGTGAGTAGAAGGTTGTGGGAGTGATCATTGTTAGAAGAAATACTGTATATTCAATTAGGAGTGGACTAATAAGCACAGTAAGTTGAGGGGATTAGGTATTCACCCATACACCCATCCTTGTATCAGACATAATACATCCCTTATGTATTAGTCCACATATGTATCACAACATGTTAGGGGTGCCTTAGCAGCTAGTTATCATTGTATCATTCTATTTCATATGACTTAGCATCCATTCATTCATTTATTCATTATCCCATCAGTGTAAGTCAAGCTGTTAGTTAAGTTAGAGTGTTAAGGTTCACATGTCACTTAGAATTTGGGCATACACAAATGAGTGCACTGTGAAGTGAATAATTGAGAGGACTGTGGATTTGGGTTTTGTGTTGTGAGTGGAGATGGAGGCTCGGGTAAGAGAACTGCAATGCAGTTTACTGCATGAGTAGTGATACAGTTGATATCTGTGTTATTTCAGTTTATATTAAGGTATTGGAGTTCTTTTGTGCAGTGGGTAATTCAATGATACACAGTAGTAGGTAGCTGCTCATATGTGAGAGCTGATGTAGTTACCTTGTGTTAACAAGAAGGTGAGTACACTCGAGTAACAATATAAGCTGTTGAATATTGGGGAGTTCTTTCACAACCGAAAGATCAGTTGTACCATTAAATGGCCAGATGTGCAAGGTATCATATGCTCAGCTGGGCACCAGGAAAGGAAATTTCAGTGGATAGTGTGTAGTTAGTTAACAGTAAGGATTAGAACTGGATGTAGGTATGTATATGGTGAGGGAAGGACTGATATGAAGAATATCAGAGTAGCAACAACTGTTAGTTGCTGTTGGATCATTGATGTTGATATTATGATAGTTCTTGTGAGATTTTGAGTCAGGTGAGATTGTTATCAAGGGTGAGGGTAGAGTTAGCATGTGGGGTACTTGAGTGGAAGATAATGTAAAGTGGAGTATCAATAACACAAGTGTTGTGTGAAGGAGAAGATAAAGGAGAAGAGGGGTGTTGGTATGTGTACCAGTTTATGGATACATGTATCTCAGTGATGGATTGGTTAGGTTTTTATTTAGATACATCTTAATGTCAGTTAGTAATAGTTTAGTTATACTTATTTCATGCATATAGTTAGTATTTATGTTCAGCAACTAGTAATATATGTTAGATACTAGTGATATGTTAGTATATGTTTTAGTCCTTAACAGTTAATTAGAGTTAATGGTTAGTACCTAGTGGTTATTTGATGTAAACCAAGTGTCAATTAAGTTGGTTAGTTAAAAGCCACATGATGCTAATAACCTTAGCTTGGACCTAAAAATTAGTGTATGACCCAATTTTGACCTAGAAGCATGCATTGGTGTATTATAACTCATTTTTTTTATTATAGCCAATTAACATAATGTTCCTAAATAAGATTGTGTGACACCAGCTTGGGCATCAAGAGACACCTTTTCTTAAGACCAGAGACGAGTACATTTCTGTGTTAGTTTTTATTTCATGATAGTGTATATATCACATATTTTAGAACTGTATACTTGATTTCGACACAGTGGTTACACCGACTGGTACTATATAAATCTTGTCAGGAGATGTTATCCCTTACCGTGTTCAGTGGGTACTCCACCATATATATTTTATCGTGTGTATCGGGTATTAATTTTTAGTGTACTCATTGTTAACACACTGCTCGTGTTCAGTGTGCCTATATTCGTGTTCGTAACGTGTCATGATTAGATCCATTGGTATTGGTTAGGGTTGGGGGAGTAAGTTACCATATTGGTATTGGTTAGGGTTGGGGGAGTAAGTCCAAGTGTATTAGTGTACATGTCGATTATATATCACATGTCTAATCAAGTTACCATATTGTATATGTGTTCAACCCAAACCGATTATATAATGAACTTGTACTCTATCACGCAGTAGTTAGTTTTATCTATTTTCTTTTAAATTAAAGTTATTCATATTTTTTGTTCTTCACTCCAGTACATTACCTGTTCACTCTAGTTCATTCCATTTTTGATGCTTAGTTATCCTGTATTCTTTTTTATTATCTGTTATAAATGCTCGATTATGTATTTGGAACTGCTTTCAGAGGCATATACTTTGCTCCAATCCTGACTGGATATATTTTTAGATATTGGCTTGTGGACTATTATCCCACCTACTATGGGCCGCAGGATGGTGTACCAGTAGAGGATACTCCCTTAGAGCTGGAGAACCTAGTGCCAGATACTAAGGAGGTCTAGACTTATTGTTTTGACTTGTATTAGACTTTTATTGAGGTTATTGGCATATATATATATATATATATATATATATATATATATATATATATATATATATATATATATATATATATATATATATATATATAAAATTTTGGACTTGTGGATGTGTTGTGACTCTTTCCTTCGTTATTCTATCTCATGCTTAATCTTTCTTAGTTTATATTATGATTGAGTATAGTTTACCATTATTATATACCATATTATTCCTCCGTTTGGAGTTGAGATGACATTGACAGGTACCTTATACATATTGTGTGAGATATTAGATTGTATGTTGACCCAGACAGTGTTCTACCGCTGGTACTGCGTTATAGGCAGGGTGTTGCTCACTGCTTGTACCCTTATTCCGGGTGCGGGTCATGACAAGTCCTCAGATCTTGGAGGTGATAATCTTTTGAGCGACTCTTGACGGCGATGTCGTCGACGTAGCATTCTACAGTCTTGCGCATATGCTCACGAAAAATGGTGCTCATGGCTCACTGATATGTTGCACCTACGTTCTTCAGGCCAAAATATATGACCGTATAATATTATACGCCTATCGGGGTCCGAAATGATGTATATTTCTCATCATCGAGAAACATCTTAATTTGGTTGTAGCCTGAGAAGCCATTCATGAAGGACATGCACTTGAATCCACAAGTATTGTCGATCATTACGTCGGTGATTGGAAGAGGGAATTCGTCTTTGGGACATGCCATATTTAGATTAAGGAAGTCGATGTAGACTTGGATCTTCCCATTCTTCTTAATAACGGGCACGATGTTGGCTACCCAGTCGGGGTATTGTTCCTCGCGGATGTAGCCACTAGCTATTAGCTTGTTGACTTCAGCTTTGATAGAATCTATCACATTTGGCCAAAATCGTCGCTGTTGTTGATTGAGTGGTTTGGCGTCTGGCCGAATATTGAGTTTATGGACAGCGATTTGGGGCCCAGTCCTGGCATGTCTTCGTAATTCCAGGTAAAGACATCTATGTATTCCATGACGAGTTATAATAGGGCTTTCTGGTCTTCGTCGGGCAGATTTTGCAGACGAAGATAGGTTTTGGGAAGTCTCGTCACCTAGATTGACTTAAATGACTTCGTCCTTGGTAGGAGGTTCCCGCTACTCAAATTGTATCTCCCATTATGAACACAGGTGTTGGACCGAAGGTTCCATCTCAAAGATCTCGGGTGGATCCTCGTTGTCTTCCTCATGGTCGGTAGACACCATATTGGAAGATAGTGTTTGTCTGAGCATATTTTTGATGCTGACGTCGGAGTCACAGGCTAAAGATTCTGAATAGTATAAGCGCTCTTCATCTTCTTTATCTGAGCCCTCGGGGGTTATGGGATGCGTTACATATCCTAAGCCATGCTTAGTCTTGTGATAGTAATCCTTGGATTTTTTCGCAGGGGAGGGAACTCATAAAGGCGCCCTTCGGCCTTTGCCGTAGTTTAATCTTTCGCTGACCTCCAGGTTGTATCCTATCTTTTATATCAGATATAGAGGTTGCGAGCAGTACCGATAGAGTGGCATTCTGCCTATTTTCGATTCTATTTCTTCTTCTTCTGGGATGAAGGACCGGGAGCATTCCACTCTACCAAAGATGATGATCTTATCTTCCTACTTCCTAGGTGGGACTAAGAAATAAGAATCCTAACTAGGGTGAAGCCGATGCACGGTGCATGTAGTGGTCACTTGTGTATGCAGGTGAAGTCCTAGATCATGCTCCAGGGAGTAGAGTTTATATGCATATGCTCCGAGTAGTTCAAAGATAGTCCTTTACTGAGAAAATAAGGTATCTCTTTCGGCAGGATTACATCATCAGGGGAAGGAATGTTGACATTGACGGATATATATTCCTCCAGATCATCCTTCTTTTCGGCTACCCACAGCGTAAACGAAGGCTTTGGTGGTTGTCTGCATAATTTTACCACCAAAGGTCCGAAGGTTGCAGCCGCGGTCGGGTCTTCCTTTGGTGGTCGACTCGGCCTGTGAAGGCGAACGACCATTGGATCAAAAGGCATAGATAGGGCAGAATCTCCTCTTGATGGTCAATTCAGCCTTTGAAGGCGGACAAACATTGGTTCTGGCGATACCGAAGGTACCGGAGATTCAGGTGCCTTCCCGCATATTTTATCGATGAGAGGTGCGGCCGCATCGTGAGTGCGAGCTATGAGACAGATTCTCATAGGCTTCTCGGGTGCTGTTGTGGCCTCGACTTCATCGTCGGCTTCATTTCCACCTTTATCTTGGCGGACTTTCTTGTAGAGGATCGAGTCAGAGTAGTAGATCATGATACCCTTAAGCTATTCGACGTCAGCTGTAAACCCCCTCACCCAAAATTAGGGTTACTTGGCTTATATAGTGAAATTAGGGCTAGTTTGAACCCAATTAGAACTTAGAACATGGCATTTGATTTAACTGTACATTATTTTATCGCGTAGCGTACCTTACCGTTGCTTCGTTAATTGGAGCACTACGTTAGCCATTGCCTATCTGCAAAGTTCACAACCTTGTCCTAGACGTGCCCGCCTACCTTTCTGACCTTTGTGTAAATTATAATCATGCTTTCTGGTGCGACATTTTAGTCGCACAATAAACGTCGCGGACTTTATTTCATAATTCTAAATAAATCCCAACTTTGTACCCCCGTGCGTTCCAATCAAAATTGGAGACATAATCTTGACCTTTTTGTACCACCCAAATTTTATTAATATTCTACTCTGTATCCTCTATGCCCCAGACCCTTGTGTCTGACCTAATTCTATTCCCAGGTACTCCTAATTAATTCCGGAACATCGTGCGCATTCAATTTCATAAATTAAATCCAAATTTCTGCCTTTGTGTAATTTCCCAATTGTTGGGGGCTTCTATGGAAAAATGCGTTGAGATATTCCCACCATTGGACAATACGTGAAGAAACCCAATTTTCCCTTCACGTGGATTTTTTTATAATTTTTGGGATGTGCAACGCGCGCACATCGCCCCGTATGTTAAACATATCCTTGCATTTAATTAATGCAAAATTCTAGCCCTCCTAACATCCCCATGAGAGCCGAAGCCCAAGCCCAAGCCCAAGGAGCATTGACCCAGCCCAAATCCTAGGTCAAACCCAAGCCCAAATTTCTACATGTATAAATATACTTTTCCTATTTTTCTTTACCTAAAATTAAATACCACAAAATCCCTAAAACTAAACCTAAACCTAACCCTAACCCTAGTCGACAGCCGCCACCCCCCTTTCCCTGTCCTCCGCCTCCCCGCGGCGAGCCGACCCCCGCCGGAGCAGCTCCGCCCGGCCCCTCCCCGAGTTCACCTCCTCCTCTCCCTTTTGCCACTCGCCGGACTCGCCATCACCACCACCATGGTCCTCCCCCATGGCCGGAGACCACCCCAACATCTCCTCCTCTCCACCTCCCTGCTATTCCCGGCCAACCACATCACGACCACCATATCTCCATCGATTCCGACCATCTCCCCGGAATTAACTCCTCCACCCTTTTCCAACAGCCACCCGACCAGACTCCTCTTTCCCTCGAGCCACCGCCTCGAGACCCTCCGCCGCCCCCGCAGCTCCTCGACGACCATAGCCCCGAGCCGACGAGAAGACTCAAAAGCTTCTCCTCCCCAGAGATCCGTCGATCTCCCCGCAGCACCCTAGCTCCGGTCGCCTCCAGCAGAGCTCCGGCCAGCCCCGCCTGAGCCATCCCCGGCCGCCTCCGCCCTGAGCAGCCCTCCTCTGGCGAAGCCCCGACGAATTCTCCATCGCCAAAGCCCTAACCGAAACCCTAGAACAGAAGACACCGTGTCCCCTTGTGTCGTGTCGCCCCGCGGGCACAGGAAAACCCCGTTCTGCGGATCCCTGTTCAGGTAACCCGTTCTCTCTCCTCGTTGCCCCATTTTCTGTTCCGTCAGTTGTGACGCGTAGGCTGTGTAACCCTCTCGATGCCTGTGTAATCCCTCGGTGCGTCGCATCCTGTGGCGATCGTAAACCGCGATCCAAAAACAGGAAAAATAATACCCTGTTTTCCCCCGAAACTGAGAACGCTCCACCAAACGAGATGACTTGGTCGCGTGCAGTCTTCACCGAAAGGTGCGTGCCGTTGATACGGACGTACGGAATTTCGCAGAAGTTGATTTTAATGTGCATGCACACCGGAATCAAAGCATATCCGCCGACAATGCCCCGTATCAGCCTGTTCTAGAACATGTTGTAACTTAGTGTACACAATCGGATCGAAACGAAACTTGTGCCATCGGACTCGTAGCAATACGCTGGTCCTGTGACCCAAGTTTGGTTCGATTCTGAGAATGTTGACAAAATCGCGTATCGTGGCCCCCCCGACTCCACTTGACGGGCGATTTTGTGACCGACTCATCGGAATCTAATTCTGGAAGTTCCGTTGGGTTCGTATCATCGTAATAGACTTATTGACACTAAGTTTGACAAATTTGGAGACCATTGGTTCTGACACATTTTTCGGTACGAAACGGGCCACATGTGGATCCCGTTTTGACCAAAAACTGTTATTTTTGCCCCTGTATCCAAATTGGACTCAAGGATAGGCGTTTCTAGCTATTTGATATTTTCTGAATCTGATGGTGATGTTTATTTCAGCAACCGGAGGACTACTTGCAAATCACACTGAGGTCAGAGCTACAGTTGAAGTCAGAACCCCAGGCAAGTGTACCTTGCCAACAATGCAGTTTTGTTATATATTTTTTAGACTTATTTATCTGTTGTACATGCTTAACCTAGGACCGTATGACTTTACTTAGCGTTTGATTAATAGTCGGATGCCAACACCGTACGCGAAGTTGTGTAATGTAATCTAGACATGGATACCGAGACCCTATACTTCTCGTGCTTGCATTATCAAGACCGTTATACCCAGGACACCTGACACTATTCATGAGACAGAATCTTCTTGAAATATTCAAGGTGATTCTGTGTAGGTTACAGGATTTTGACATAGACATTATATTCATAGATATTATATGACTTATTGCATTAGCTATGATCTCGCGTGACATGGACATGAGACGTTATGGACATGAGACGTGTGGTTACATTGGGGGGGGGAGAGACACACAGGCTACAGGCTATTTTATATATATTTATTATTATTGTGAGGCCGTAGACTCTACAACAGAGCTAGGCACATTACGTGATATTACTGCTACCGGCTCCCCGACACAGAGCTTGTAGCGGTCTCAGCCTGAGTACTAGTGATGCTCTCACTTATATTTCACATAAATGATTACATATTTACCCTATTTATTTTATTTACTCTTGTACTGCATTTATTTTGGCTTATATTATTTTGTACCTTGCTATGTCCCCTGAGGACCTGGATCCGGATTATGTCCTCAGGATTAGCAGACGATTTACCCCAAGGTATACGGGACATGAGCATTAGCAGGAACAGGAGCAGGCACTGGAGCAGTACCAGATCCAGTAGACGAGTGATCACCGAGGATATCTTCTGAGTATATGCTTTATCTATACTCAGTATTGGCTGTGGTTATCTTTATTTCTGTATCTTGACTATTGTATCAGACTCATTATCGGGTTATTTCTCGAGTTTATGTTTTATTGAGTTTGATCTTGCTCTATGATTCTGATATTGTTGTATTTATTTCTGTAGATGAGATTAGTATGTTTAGACCCTTATTGTTGTATTACAGCTTAAGTACGTCCTGATGGATCCATTAAATTGGATTTGTCCATCAGTGTGTGCTGCTGGCCATTGTCACGTGTCTAGTCCCTCGATATTTTGGGACTGGGGCATGACATGGTTTTTGTGGTGGCCAATGCAGGTCAGAGCATATTGTCTCGGTTACGGTACTGTACCGAGCAAGCCTGCAAATAGGATTAGAGTATAGGATCTCATCCACAACTGACTATGACTCCTCCTTCCAATCCATTCTGCTGAATAATTGCATCCTGCTTGATTCATGTGCCTTCTCATTAGTTCCTTAAGGGTAGCCTTCTCCTAGAATATAGAAGTCCCTGTTGATAGAATGATAAGTAGGGTAACCTTCCTACTAAGACTACAGCTAGGATATTGACACACCCCTAAGTAGAACGCTTAATGAACCCAAGCGTCCCTCACCTATAGAATAATTTACCATTATTCTTGTTATAGTCATGAATGGCCTAAGAGTAGTATAGGCACTACTAAGAGATAGTTAGAGATTTGACCCTAATGTTTGACCCCAGTCTTGAGAAACCAATAGAAATCCAAGATCGAATGTTAGGACTGAACCTAAGGTGCATAGTAAGATAGTGTTAGGATATAGGTTCTTGTCATGGTATTAGCAGACAGTACCTCAGGAAGCCCAGAGCAACGAGTATAACATTTCCCTTGAGATCATACCTCAAATACGGAGAATTGCTCGCAACCTTCCCCTTTGGAAACCATGATATTATCTTGAGCCCCTATTTTAAATTCATATCTTGCCCCCTGCAACCTTAGCGGTCGATAATTGTGCGACGACTAAATTATGATTATTCTTTTCTTCATCTTTTAACTCGTGCCATATAACTCTTATGATTTAAGGCCAAGTGATTTTATTCTTTGTTAGGATATATAGTTTGCTAGGGTGATAATTGTAATCTTGAACTTTAAATTTCTGTGCTTGGTAATTAGATCTTGATAGTTTCGAGTTATTCCTGTAGATCGTGACTTGATGATTATTTCTTAGTTTTAAATCGCATAACCCGTACCATACCCCGATACGAGTTATATTTCCCCTCTCCCTTGAAGGCCAGTAATTCTCCATTCTTAGTATTAACACTTGTATTCTATAAACACTATAATTAAGACTTAAGATGACCATTACCTATATAAGGCAATCAGATACCCTGATCTGTACCAAGATCTTCCACTTGTATGCCCTAACCATAGTTCTACTTTAACTACAAGGACCAAATTATTTTTGCAGGATCCCCTTAAGACTATCACAATATTAGTTTATTATTTTAAGTTGGGTAGTATGTCTCACAACATAGTATCACATAGCCCTATTAGCCCATTGATGAAGTATAATAGGATGACACAACTTTAGACTTGCGTAAGAAGATAGTGTTTATTCAGACTGTAGAAATTATAGGTCCATGCCCCTATATTTGGTCGACTAGCGACTTAGATAGGAGTAGTATGACAACTAGAGAGACTGTAGAGTCTTATTTTTGTTTTGTTTGTGAACTTGAACTATTTTGTAATTTCTCTCATCATAATCTAGCGTGCTTATCTTTGGTACTATCTCGACTTATGCTGCTGTTACAGCCTAGTTTTGCAAGCTCAGTCTTTTATCAAGCTTGTTCATGATATATGTATTATTAGACGCGTACACTAATACATTTCAGAATCAGTGTACTACGGTCTGATCAACCATAGTGCGCTTGGTTCGCCCTTCGTATAACTATTTTACGTGGATTGAGATATATAGTGATTAGTAGACAAAATGTACTTTCCCTCTAGATATGTCTGAGCATATCGTATCTGTTATATGACTGTACCGATGTGAGCATGTGAATAGGAATTACCCAAAATAGGATTTCAATCCACAAACTGCCTTGCCAGTTCCCATTGAATTCTTTAAACGCCTTGACCCCCATATTCCTAATCGATTACCTCCTTCTTGAACTCTTTATTATTGTTTTCCGTCTTCCCTTATTTCGGAAAGACGAAACCTCGTGCTTAGCATAAGTTGATACGCAGATAGTATTAGATGAACCCTATAGACCAATTGCGTTATTTGATGATTATTTTATAACCCAGGGCATATCACCTGTAATATATTTGGTGTGAAATTTTTTGAGGATTGAGTAACAGGACTAAGTAAATTTGAGGAATGAGATTTCTTAAATGAAAGAGCCTTATGCGATTGATGGGTAAACTCTAAGTTGGGTAGCAGTTGCATTTATCAGCCTGAGAGAAATTTCTTTAGATTATGATCGAGCGAATTCTGATTTAAAGGTTCAAGTCATTTTAAATTCTAGAATTTTGGACGAATAAGTAAGAGGATGAGGATCAACGAATTTTAATTTTTAGCAGATGACTTAAATTAATATTGAAGGTTGAATCAACGATTTAAACCTCGAGGAAAATAAATAGAACTCTAAACATGGACATGGACGGACTAAGTTTCAAATTTGAGAATTTAAATTAAAAAGAAATTTTGATTGCAAGATTGCCTATTTTGAAAATCTTGAGGATATAAATTATATTTAAAAATTGAAGAGTACGAAATTCACAAGTTGAGGATAGGAATAATAATTGATTATAATTTTCTAGAGAAAATTTTAACAGTTGAAGATTGTGATATAAATTCTGATTTGGGATGTCATAAAAATTTAAATTAGATTGGATGTGGACTATTAAATTGAGAATGGAGAAGACAACACGATGTGTTGACGTTCGATTTAAATAATGGTTCAAATTGAAAGAGATTCCGATGGATTTGAATAAGTTAAATTTTAGAAGAGATTGCGATTTAACTTGCCTTACGTACGCAAGTGAAGGAGTTAAACCAATTATGCCTTATTTTAATTTCGAGAACAAAATTATTTTTAAGTTGGGTAGATTGTAAACCCCCTCACCCAAAATTAGGGTTACTTGGCTTATATAGTGAAATTAGGGCTAGTTTGAACCCAATTAGAACTTAGAACACGACATTTGATTTAACTGTACATTATTTTATCGCGTAGCGCACCTTACCGTTGCTTCGTTAATTGGAGCACTACGTTAGCCATTGCCTATCTGCAAAGTTCACAACCTTGTCCTAGACGTGTCCGCCTACCTTTCTGACCTTTGTGTAAATTATAATCATGCTTTCTGGTGCGACATTTTAGTCGCACAATAAACGTCGCGGACGTTATTTCATAATTCTAAATAAATCTCAACTTTGTACCCCCGTGCGTTCCAATCAAAATTGGAGACATAATCTTGACCTTTTTGTACCACCCGAATTTTATTAATATTCTACTCTGTATCCTCTATGCCCCAGACCCTTGTGTCCGACCTAATTCTATTCCCAGGTACTCCTAATTAATTTCGGAATATCGTGCTCATTCAATTTCATAAATTAAATCCAAATTTCTGTCTTTGTGCAATTTCCCAATTGTTGGGGGCTTCTATGCAAAAATGCGTTGAGATATCACCACCATTGGACAATACGTGAAGAAACCCAATTTTCCCTTCACGTGGATTTTTCCGTAATTTTCGGGATGTGCATCGCGCGCACATCACCCCGTATATTAAACATATCATTGCATTTAATTAATACAAAATTCTAGCCCTCCCAACATCCCCATGAGAGCCGAAGCCGAAGCCCAAGCCCAAGGAGCATTGACCCAGCCCAAATCCTAGGTCAAACCCAAGCCCAAATTTCTACATGTATAAATATACTTTTCCTATTTTTCTTTACCTAAAATTAAATACCACAAAATCCCTAAAACTAAACCTAAACCTAACCCTAACCCTAGCCGACAGTCGCCACCCCCCTTTCCCTGTCCTCCGCCTCCCCGCGGCGAGCCAACCCCGCCGGAGCAGCTCCGACCGGCCCCTCCCCGAGTTCACCTCCTCCTCTCCCTTTTGCCACTCGCCGGACTCGCCATCACCACCACCATGGTCCTCCCCCATGGCCGGAGACCACCCCGAGATCTCCTCCTCTCCACCTCCCTGCCATTCCCGGCCAACCCCATCACGACCACCACGCCTCCATCGATTTCGGCCATCTTCCCAGAATCAACTCCTCCACCCTCTTCCAACAGCCACCCGACCAGACTCCTCTTCCCCTCGAGCCACCGCCTCGAGACCCTCCACCACCCCCGCAGCTCCTCGACGACCATAGCCCCGAGCCGACGAGAAGACTCGAAAGCTTCTCCTCCCCAGAGATCCGTCGATCTCCCGGCAGCACCCTAGCTCCGGCCGCCTCTAGCAGAGCTCCGGCCAGCCCTGCCTGAGCCGTCCCCGGCCGCCTCCGCCCCGAGCAGCCCTCCTTCGGCGAAGCCCCGGCGAAGTCTCCGTCGCCAGAACCCTAACCGAAACCTTAGAACAGTGGACACCGTGTCCCCTTGTGTCGTGTCGCTTCGCGGACACAGGAAAATCCTGTTCTACGGAGCCCTGTTCAGGTAACCCGTTCTCTCTCCTCGTTGCCTCGTTTTTTGTTCCATCAGTTGTGACGCGTAGGCTGTGTAACCCTCTCGATGCCTGTGCAATTCGCTCGGTGCGTCGCGTCCTGTGGCGATCGCAAACGCGATCCAAAAACAGGAAAAACAACACCACGTTTTCCCCCGGAACTGAGTACGCCTTGCCAAACGGGAAGACTTAGTCGCATGCGGTCTTCACCGAAAGGTGCGCGCCGTTGATATGGACGTGCCAGATTTCGCAGAAGTTGATTTGGATGTGCATGCACACCGGAATCAACGCATATCCACCGACAACGCCACGTATCGGCCTGTTCTGGAACACGTTATAACTTTGTGTACACATGTCGGATCGAAATGAAACTTACGCCATCGGACTCGTAGCAATACGCTGGTCCTGTGACCTAAGTTTGGTTCGATTATGAGAACGTTGATAAAATCGCGTATCGTGGGCCCCACGGCTCCACTTGACGGACGATTTTGTGACCGGCTCATCGGAATCCAATTCTGGAAGTTCCATTGGGTTCGTATCATCATTCTGGACTTGTTGACACTAAGTTTGACAAATTTGGAGACCATTGGTTCTGACACGTTTTTTGGTGCGAAGCGGGCCACATGTGGACCCCGCTTTGACCAGAAACTGTCATTTTTTCCCCTGTGTCCAATTTGAACTCAAGGACAGGCATTTCTAGCTATTTGATATTTTCTGAATCCGATGGTGATGTTTATTTCAACAACCGGAGGACTACCTGCAAATCACACTGAGGTCAGAGCTACAGTTGGAGTCAGAACCCCAGGCAAGTGTACCTTGCCAATATTGTAGTTTTGTTATATATTTCTTAGACTTATTTATCTGTTGTACATGCTTAACCTAGGACCGTGTGACTTTACTTAGCGTCCGATTAATAGTCGGGTGCCAACACCGTACGCGGAGTTATGTAACGTCATCTAGATATGGATACCGAGACCCTATACTTCTCGTGCTTGCATTATCAAGTCTGTTATACCCAGGACACCTGACACTATTCATGAGACAAAATCTTCTTGAAACATTCAAGGTGATTCTGTGTAGGTTACAGGATTTTGACATAGACATTATATTCATAGATATTATATGACTTGTTGCATTAGCTATGATCTCGCGTGACATGGACATGAGACGTTATGGACATGAGACGTGTGGTTACATTTGGGAGGGGAGAGACACACAGGCTACAGGCTGTTTTATATATATTTATTATTATTGTGAGGCCGTAGACTCTACAGAAGAGCTTGGCACATTACGTGATATTACTGCTACCGGCTCCTCGACACAGAGCTTGTAGCGGTCTCAGCCTGAGTACTAGTGATGCTCTCACTTGTATTTCACATAGATGGTTATATATTTACCCTATTTATTTTATTTACTCTTGTACTGCATTTATTTTGGCTTGTATTATTTTGTACCTTGCTATGTCCCCTGAGGACCTGGATCCGGATTATGTCTCCAGGATTAGCAGACGATTTACCCCGAGGTATACGAGATAGGAGCATTAGCAGGAACAGGAGCAGGCACTGGAGCAGTACCAGATCCAGTAGACGAGTGATCACCAAGGATATCTTCTGAGTATATGCTTTATCCATACTCAGTATTGGCTGTGGTTATCTTTATTTCTGTATCTTGACTATTGTATCAGACTCATTATCGGGTTATTTCCTGAGTTTATGTTTTATTAAGTTTGATCTTGCTCTATGATTCTGATATTATTGTATTTATTTCTGTGGATAAGATTAGTATGTTTAGACCCTTATTTTTGTATTACAGTTTTAGTACGCCCTGATGGATCCATTAAATTGGGTTTGTCCATCAGTGTGTGCTGCTGGCCATTGCCACGTGTCTAGTCCCTCGATATTTTGGGACTGGGGCGTGACATCAGCGAACTTTATTTTGACGAAACTGTGTTCGTCTACATATTTTAGGCACGGGTGGAGAGTGGATGGCACGATTCCGTGTTCATGTATCCTAGGAAGTCCCAATAAGTCGTTATAGGACGTATCTACGTCTATGACATAGCAAGTGACCTCTGTTTTTAAGTCACCAATCTGGCATTTTAGGCAGATTTTGCCCAGAGGGTAGCTCCTCCCCTTGTTGAAGCTACTGATGGCGGTATGGGTGGCCGTCAGACGATGCATCGGGATCCCCAGGGTTTGAAGCTAACTTCTCGGGATGATGCTGATCGACGATCCTGGGTCAATATGCATTTGATCCACCTTAATATAGCCAATATACCCGGTGTAGTACATGGGCCGATCGTGCCTATTGTTCTTGAGAAACATGTCCTGTTGCGAGAAGACGATATTGAGTATCGCATCCATGGCGTTGTTGCAATGTAGACAAGCAGCAGGATCTTTGGTTGGCGGCTTGACTTGTGCCAGGTAGACATTGACATTCTGTAGTGCTTCACTCAGGGCAGCCTGAGTATTTTTAGAGAGACACAAAAGCTCAAATAGTGACAATTTTGCCGGAGTGTGGTCTAATTATGCTAAGATGTCAAAATTATAGGGCCTCTCTAGCCCTTGCGGTGTATCCTTGCTCAATGACTTATCGAAGCACGTCTCTTTCTATTTGGACTTATCCACCAGTGGGGGCTGAGATATCCCAGAACCCATAGTGGTAGGCATGAATACTGGGGGCGTATCATCGTGCATCGGTTGGTATATTACGCCTGACCTTGTCATACCTACTGCCAGCTCTTGAGCCGAGGAGAAAACTGTATAACTGGTCTTGGATTTTCTGCCTTTGGATTTGGCGGTAGAGGATGCCGCGGGCTGTGTTAAGTCTGACACGAGGTCGGGATGGACCCACATGACCTCTCCACGTGGTGTGGCAAGAGGTATTAGCCCGGCCGTCTGGTCTCGAGCTGGTGGAAGGTTGGGCTTTCGTTAGTGGAAGGTTACCAAACTGGAGGGATATCATATTTGCGGCTACCGCCACGTCATCTTAGTCCACAGAAAGAGCTTTGGTGTCTACCAGACGTTGGATATACCACTTCAAGGTATAGCACTCCTGCGTCAAGTGATGGACATAACGGTGGAAGTGACAGTACTTCGGGTTGGCAATCTTCGCTGCCTCATGCTGACGTCTGACGTCGGGAAGCTAGATTTTGCCTCCCTGCATTAGCATGTTGAAGATGGGTTTGACATCAGCATCTTCGAAAGAGTTGGTCTCCTTTGGTTTTGGAGGCTCTGCCGGCTTTTCCTTAGGCTTCTTGGTCAATGTAGCAACAATAGCTTGTTTTTCCTTTCCATCACAGCTGTTATTGCAGCCATTATTGTTGTTGTTGCTACTGTTTGGATGCTTTCCCTTTTCCTCAGAAGAAGGGATATGGATCCCCAAGTGTCAAGCGTCTTTATGCTTTTTCTCAGTGTTGATGACACTTACAATGAATGTCGTTCCTTGAACTGGCTCTTGCCCATCCAGAGAGTGACTACAGAGAGCATGTTTTTTGGCACATCTCCATGAGTGTGGCCTCAGGATTTTCAGGAGGCAACCTTAGCGTGGCCTGTCGGAACCGCTCGATGTAGTTTCTGGTCAGTTCCTTCTCTCCTTGGGCGACATTAATTGAAGAAAACATCGTCATATCATTTTTTGCATCATAGAATCTGGTAAGGAACAGACGCTTGAGGTCGTCGAATGATGAGATACAGTTATCTTCGAGACTACATAAACAATCGAAAGCTACCCCCACCAATGATCCGACGAAGAGCCTGGTAAGGATATCGTCGCTACAGGGTAAGTGTCCCATGGTGATCTCGAAGTAGCTAATGAAGCGGCGTTGGGAGGACTTTTCGTCAAACATGTTGATGTTGAAGGGCTTATACTTAGGCGAATATGGTACATCCCTCTACTATATCGGGTATGGTTATCGCACCGCGAGATCACGGAGTGAGTCCCGATTGCTCATGGAGTCTAGGCGAGCCCGAAGATCTCAGACCTCCCTCGTTGCTTCCTTAGCTTCATCTCCTGCCGAAGTCACGGACGAGCTAGGTAGGAGAGGATCACCGCTCGCGGGTGGAGCAGTCACGTTTGAATCCCCGTTGGTCCTGAGGTCCAGGTTTGCTTGTCCGAAGGCTCTTGCTGGCTCGGAGGCCATATTTGCCTTGATCTCTAGCATTTTATAGGTCAAGGCTTGCATTGATGCACTCATTGTATGTATCATATCTTCGAGCATCTTGAGGCGCTACCGGTCACTGGGGCCTTCATGGTTATCTTCGGCCATGTACACCATCCTCACTCGGAAAGAAATGGAGGGGGCAGTGGATGCCGTGCTCCCTGTTTCATACCCTTATAGTGAGTAGTCTTCAAGGAGGGTGGGAGCCGCTGTGTCTTCCTCGGATTCAGAGGGGATACTACCCCCAACGAGAAGATTGTGTCATCTTGGTGGGAGTAGCTATGCTCCGGGATCTCGGCGTCCGTTCCTTGAGAATAGTAGTCTCTTCGGAACATCGGGTTATCGCATAGCTCTAGGGGGACACTACCCCCAGCTTGGGCCACCCCCAGGGGTTCTAAGGATAAACTACCCCCAGGAGCTGACAGCTTCTTCCTTGAGCGGGTGCCTTAAAAGACGTCTTCCGTGGGTGCCGTCATCAGCCTTCCATGTAATCGCCTTGGCGATACCGTGGCAGCTGGAGGTATCCGACTGCGTTCTTCCCTTGGTAGCAGGAAGTTTTCCAGTTGAGTAGCATAAGGCAAAGGTCAAATCCTCCTCCTTTGATAATTGTACCTGATCTCCTGGTTGCCGTCGGGTATGGGATTTTTGGTACAGTCGCTGGAAGGTCGACTGCCTGTCTGTGAGTACTGTTGTTTTATTATAGCAGGAAATGATAATGATGCTGGCACAGCTATGCCTTGGAGAGGGCATGTCGCATGCAGTAGTACTTTTACATACTTTTTGTTTGTGAGTAATTATGTCACACAAATCATGCGAAGGTTGTTTTACCTTTGCATCCTCTTTGTGAGTCTGGTTATCCCGGGCACACGGATGCGCAGGCGCTATGTTTGCTCCCTGGCCTCGGGTTCGTACACGAACTTGCCCCGAGGTACTGGTGGAAGACTTTTGAGACTAGCCCTGTCTATTGGTCCCTGTGGGCTGGACCCAAGGGTCGGTCTTGTACAACTGTCCGTCAGAGGCTTGCATAATAACTAGCGATGCCTGTTGGCGGTCGATCGTATGAGCAGTTGCTCGAGCTTGATAGGCTCACACTGCCGTGGACTTCTTCAGCTTAGCTACCGTAGGCGCGTAGTATGAAGAGTCTATATTTGGAGTTTCACCATTCTCAGTGGCTCGCATAGGATATGTGCCGCATGAGATACGGTTAAAAACTGAGGTTCTGTTGCTATTGGGGACATATGCGGGCAGCTGTCTGCGGTTGCGAGTTGATGTCGCATGGGCAGTCTTATGCGACCTCCTCCTTGGTCGCATAGAAGTTGCCTCAGCACCAGGACGTCTGGCATCATAGTATTTTCCTCTTCTAGAGTCTGGGTGCTGAATAGTCTCTACGTCAGCCCGGGATGTCGCATAGATGTGGATGTTATGGGTGTTCGTCTAACGACCATCATGGGCAACATAGTGAGAGGCTGGAAGCATCTTCTCTGCAGCTGGGTGGGGCACAACGGCCTTGGCCACCCACGTTCTGCGGGTCCTCGAGTGGGAAGTACCCTTTTGGTTAGAAGAGGCTGTCGCATAGACTATGGCCGCATGATGTGCGGTCGCTGCATCATGGAGAGGGACGGGGAGCTTATGCTCCATTGTTGGGCGAGGCTTAGAGGCCTTTGCCACCCTTGTCCGACGGATCTTCTTGGGCTTTTCTTGCCTCGGAGAAGGACTAGCGCTGCCTCCGGAGAGCATATCCTCGAACACTTGCTGGTCGAAGTGGACCACCAGCATCTTTTGCGTCGAGACAAGCTTTGCCGCATCAAATTGCGTCACCGCCTACTCAACCGAGGAGAAGGAAGTCCCCAGCAGAGTCGTCCCGTGTTTGCCATTTTATATCAAAACGAGAACTAAGAGAATTTGATTTTATTTAACAAACTAAAAAAGTACAAAGAAGAGTCCTAGGAGACTATCTAAGTACAAATTTTTTTTCAGGAGGGGGGATGACGATGGAGGGTTAGGAGTGTAGCAATTCTTTTTACTCCTTGAACGATCCAGTGTGGAAGATCTTCTCTCTCCCTTGAGTGTTGATTCCCCGATAGCCAGCCTGCTATATGGGTATGGTACCCTACTATTTATAGTCATATTTGTGGCCGCATGGATTTTGGGCTGCATGGGTGGCGAGGTTTGCCACGTGTCCCCTCTCAATGGACGGGTGCTACAACTGTGCATGGGAATCCAGGCTCCGCTTCCACGTGAATATTTATTAAAATTTTGTTATTTGCTGAGTATCTGGGCGGTTCTCAACTGTGTAGGCACGACTTGGTCAAATTGACATGTGGTCGCTATTTGGTTGAGAGGACTACTCAATTGTAACAGCAAGACTTAGTCGTCGTAGAATCTGGGACACATGTGGCCAAAGATGTACGGGACGCATAAAGTCTGGAACGCATGGGGCTAGAGACGCATGGACCGCATGGAGTCTGGAACGCATGGGCCAGAGTTGCTTGGGACGCATGGTGTCACGACCCGCACCCGGTATAGGGGCACGAGTGCGTGGGTACGTCCAGCCTACGCTGCAACATCGGCGGTAGAACACTGTCTAGGTCATGACACTATCTAATCAATCACACATGAATATCCAACTCCATAAGGAGACATGGATATCATAATATAATATGGAATACTCAATCACATGTAACTAAAGCACGATGAGATACCGAATAAAATAAACGAAATACAAGACAAGTCTAAAACAACAAAATAATCTAACCTGCAATCCATAACATCCAATCTCCCAAGTATGCTGGAGACAAGTCCTCTAAGTCATAGTCTGGAAAAATATTTCCAGTCAGGTTGGAATGAAGTACACGCACTAACAGCAGTTCCACATATATTGACAAAAACTATAACACAGTGTAAAGAAATACAAGACAGATATCAATACTGGCAATAAGAGATACTGGACATAATGAAGTACTGAAATAAAGGAATACTGGAATAATAAAGTACTGGAGCATATGTCATCATCAATGTACATCTAGCAATGAAATAGAAATACAAGTGCACGCTAGAACAATAAACTGGTATATATGTGAATGCTAGAATCATGACTAGAACATGTAGAGATGCTAGATCAATATACTAGAGATACATGTCAAGAACATCTAACTAAGTGGGTAAAATATCAGCATATCATGTTATCGGCTTGGGACTGATCAAGCTTGTTATGTTTGACTAGATATGATTCTTGTAAGGTCAGGCTAACCATCCGGATAGCTATGATGCAAGCAATAGTCAGGCTAATCACACATACAAGGCTATGAGGCATGTAATGGTCAGGCTGCACCGACAGGAGGTATGGGTGAGCTATAATTCATGTAAAGTTTGGGTATGATCACATAAGCTACTAATATTTTCTCGTTTCCCCAGCTAGCATGATGGATTCCAAGTCACGACTCCTCGTGACAGGTCTCGATGATGCCAACTCGTGTAAACAACAGTGTCAGAGTCATGTATGCTATACAACTAGAATTATAGAGATAATCAACATAATAGAAACTGTCAGAGAATGTACTCGCCTGGGGTCCTGCTGCTGGCAATACCAATAACTGAATTTTCGAAGTCGGTCTGAATAATCCAACAATCCTATAGACATATCACATAATACAATATTGCATCAGACATTACACTAACACACAATAAAAATACACTGAACTCAGGGGCTACGCTAGGTATGGCTCTGGTCAACTAAGGTCAAGTGTGTGTCAATTGCATGGGTGTCGCGTCTGTTATTGCTGTGCAAGACAGACAGTCAATGATACGGGTCTTGCCAGTACGTTAGTGTACATATGGCAGTCTGCTAACATGCTACGTGGTCACACTTGGGTCATCTAGTAGATAGACATATAATACATATTATTATCTATCATATACATTAATACTAATTAATTACAATTATAATAGATATATGTATATACATACTTAATAGAATTTATTATGTACATATATATATTAAACATGTACTAGGGATACATGTTCAATACATATACGTATGTATATGTATATACTTACTTAAGAATTATATATATATATATATATATATATATATATATATATATACCAAAATATATTTCAACATATACTAATAAATGTACCATACATATATACCAATTTGGTGACTATACTTTATAGATATATCTACGTACATGTATATCAATATACACATAATAACTATATTCATATACTAAATACTCAACATGGCTAAATACGTATGCCAATACGTACATAACAATTATATACATATACGCACAAAATGAAGGAGGAGGGACATGTTCGAACTTGTGCACATGTACGAGATCGGCTTGGCGACGACGACGATGATGGCGATGGTGATGAAGGTGATCATGATGGTGAAGGCGATGATGATGGTGATGATAATGGTCATGGTGGAGATGATGATGAAGATGATGGTGATGATTGGTGGCTGCCGGAGGAGCTCAGGTGGTGGTACGGGGTGAGGGGAAGAGAACGACTAAGGGATGACAGGGAGGTGGAGATGCTGCTGGTGGTGGTGCAAGGGGAGCTGATCGGGGAAGATGACCAGAGGGTACAGCAGGTCGACAGGGATAGAGTCTGGGCTCTGGTCGAGATGCTACTCCGGCGGGTCGGCTCGCGTGTTCGAGGAGAGGCGGGGGTCGTCGTATGGAGTCGACGAGGGCGGTAGAGTAGTCGACTGCTCAGTCGGGGATCCGGCGGGGAGATCGTTCAGGCATACGCGGGTCTCCGGTCATGCAGTGGGAGAGGGTGGCAGCGTCGTATGGAGGTGATGCTGTCGTCGGGTACAAATGCAGTCAGGGTCATCGACGGCTCGGCGAGGATGAGCGGCTAGGCGAAGGAGAGGGAGATGGCAGGCGGGGAGCTCCGGGCTGCTATCGTCAGGATGCTGGTCGGAAAGGGTGGCGTGTGGATATCTGGTCCGGCGAGTACAGGCGAACGGAAAGAGTGATCCGACGGTCGGAGGAGGGAAGAGGTGGACGGTGAACATGAAGAAGAAGATGGGATAGGGATATGGGGAAGATGAAGTCGGCTGGCTTGGGTTTGGGGTTTAAAGGGAATTAAAAAGAAAAGGAAAAGTAAAGAAAGGGAAAAAGATTATTTATACAAGTAGGGTGTGGGTTTGACCTAGAATTGGTTTGACTGGTCAACCCCTCTTGGAATTGGGCTTCTCATGTATGATTTCAAGGGCCATGATTCAAATGGGTTCAAAATGAAAGGCTATGATGCATTGGTTCAAGGTTTGGAGGACCATGATTTTAAGGAGGTTGATGTTGCATTATACACTCCCAAAAATTATGAAAAAATTCACATGAAGGAGAATTGGATTTATTTACGTATTGTGTCCAACGGAAGGGATACCTTAATGCACTTTTGCACAAAAGTGCCCAACAATTGGAAAATTGTACAAAGTTGGGTTTAAGGTTTAATTTAATTAAAATAAATAAAATAGGTGTTCTAAAATTAATTAGAAGTACATGGGGTCAAAATTAAGTGGGACACAAGTGTCATGGACACAGAGGACTCAAAATAGAATACTGCCCTAATTTGGGTTGTACGAAATAGGTCGAGATTGTGTCTCCAATTTCGATTGGAACGTACAAAGATACAAAATTGGATTTATATCGAATTAAATATAGACGTCTGCGACGAATATTATGCAACTAAAATGAAGCACAAGAGAACATAATTATAAGTTACACAAGGGTCAGAATGGAAGGCTGGCACATCTAGGACAAAGTTGTAAAATTTGTCGGAAGGCAAAAGCTAGGGTAGCGCTCAAAATATCGACCAACGGTAATGTAAAACAATCAAATAAAATCACAATTATTTAAATATAATTAAATATTATGAAAATTATTTACTCATTAATTATGAAAAGACAAAAATATCCCTAATCTGAAATGTGGGGGTGACACATAGACTCTGGGAGACGTGGGCC
Organism: Iris macrosiphon; assembly: GCA_036927795.1. Lineage (NCBI taxonomy): Eukaryota > Viridiplantae > Streptophyta > Magnoliopsida > Asparagales > Iridaceae > Iris > Iris macrosiphon. The sequence goes on from JAYESA010000008.1 coordinate 56,398,712, forward strand.
ATAGACGCATGGACCGCATGGAGTCTAGAATGCATGGGCCAGAGCCGCATGGGTTCTTTTTATCGTATTGTCCACGTGGCTCTGCACCCTCCTTGGAACTTCTGCCTCATAGCGTCCTTCCAGACGATCAGAAAAATCCTTTTTGTTAGGATTCTGTGTCAGGTGCCATCTTTGTTGTCATAACGTCATATCAGGTCATTCTACGGCCAGTTGTCAGGCCACTTGTTTGGACCACATTGATATTTATTTTCTGTGACGTATGATGTCCGTGCGATCCATCTGTTGAGTTTTTATTTGGGGGACGCATGGACGTCTGTCACATGGCTGCATCTTTTCCATGATTCTACAGTAGTCTAGTTCTAGTTTAGTATGTGTAAGGGTTGAGTGTTAGTTATAGGGTCTAGAGTGTGGTATGTGTAGAGTTAGTATAGTATTGAGTGAGGTAGTGGGGTACCTAGATGTGTACAGTAAGCGTTAGAATGAGAGGTGATACCATAGTATATATTCTGCCTTGAGGGTGTAGGTTTGGTATCATATGATAATTGGGTACCGTGATGATATTTGTACCATGATACTCAAGTATCAATGAGTAAGTGCAAGTGAGATAAGTTGATTGAGGTATCCTAGTTAGTATCTAGTACTAGAATTAGTTGTGTAGTATCTTGAGTATTGGGGTAAGTGTCTAGAATATGACAAAGATAATATGTATTGATCAAGGTAATGGATAAGATACTAGGTAATGGGTTAAGGTTTTAGGTAAATAGTTAGGATAATATATGATAATTATATATATGAGTCTAGATAAGTATATATATAGTATATGATACCTAGAATACCTATTCCTATAGGGTATGACTAGAAAACTTAGAAATAACTTAGTGATAGCTTAGATAGTTATTTATGATAGCTTATAGAAATAAATTAGATATCTTACATAGCTTATATAGGCCAACCAAATAAGTATTGGAAGAACCAAAAAATAGGTAATTGTCTAGTTTTATCCTATTGACCTAAAATTGACCTAGAAACCTAAAATAAGGTTAGTTAAGCTTGTTTTGCTTCCAAATTACCTATTGACATTGGAAATCCATATATAAGTCACTTGGACACCGGTACGAAACTGACTTGTATTTCTAACTCAGGACCACATGCGAGTAAATTCTCTGATCTTTTTTTACCTGATAGCTTCTATGATACGTGTTTATAGTATTATTTTACTTGATTCTTGACATTCTGGATAAACGAATTGGTATTATATGGATCATTGTCATAAAATATGTAGTTTCAGGCCTATTCATTATTAGACTAATGTATTTACTGGACTATTAATTTTTTGGACTATTGACTTTTTTGGACTATTGCTATTGTTCGTGTCGAGACTCGGATCCATGAGTACTAGTCGAATAGTAAAATACCTAGAAGACGTGCGAACTACCCTTTCTATCCTATAATCTTACTGGAATAATAGCAGCTATGTACTACACGTGTGGTTGTCAGATTTTACCCCTTAGACGTTTACATGTCGACTTGGTATTTCAAAACACTTAGATAGATGTAACCTTCCTTATTTTACTTTATACTTGTTGGTTCCATGTCATATCTGCTTATATTACTGTTTTTACTTATTTGACTTGTCATTACTGTCATACTTATCTATTTTAATTTTATTATCTTAACATGATTCTATGCTTATCTGTTCATCATATATTTTATTACTATTTAATATTTTATAATCTTTATCATGTATTGAAACTGCTATTAGAGTTATACTTGTTCCATCCTGACTGGATAATATTTTTAGGAGTTGTTGTGCCCCACGTTCCTGGACTCAGATCTATGCTATAGTCCATACTGCACTTGCACTGTGGACCATGAGGTGACATCTATAGAGATCTAGATTATTATTTTTTATTCCCGTATCATGATATAGTTTTACTTCTATTAGTTAGATGTTTGAATTTTTTTCCTTATCATATCCTCCTTAGTATACTATGATTGAGTTATGATGATATTAGTTATTCTTGTGATGGTTGAGGTAATTTCTATTGAGATCTAGACAACGTTCAACCATCGATTCTGCAGCGTATGCTGGATATACCCACGTACTCGTGCCCAGATTATCTGGGTGCGGGTTATGACATATTTTTTGGTGGTCCATGCATATATCGTCTTTGTAAATAGTACGATGTCGTGGTAGTACCTAGGTTTAGTCATACTACTGCGTGCCTGCAATAGATTAGGATTGATGGATTATTGGAAGTATGGTACTCAATCAAAGAATATGATTTCTAGGATGGCCCTTGAGAATCTTAGTATGAAACTTATTTTGAATCTATTTCCACTTACTTTCGCTCACCTTCACATGTTCATTGTTGAATTTAATACTTGTATCGAGAGAAATTTTATGGACTCTATTGAGGTATATTCTGATGACTTATTCGGATGAGAAAGTGTAACTATAGCTGCCTGTCCTAATTATGTAGTCTAGAGTTTATCACAGGCATACTAGCTGGCGTGGTTAAAATATAGAGACCTGATTTTGGATATATATTTCATAGTTATAGAATTTAGAGTTTTTCGCAGCCATATTAGTTGACATGGCAAAAATTCTAGATAACATGATTATAGGTGTATATACCTTACTTATGGACTCTATAGTTTATCGTAGCTATGTTTACTGGCATGGTAGAAATTCTAGGTGACATAATTTTGGATAGACGTATATGATTATCAGATGTTATCTTAAATTGGTTCTTAATATATCGTCTCTATCATCCTCTATTATTCAAATCTTGAATTCTGTTCTATTACCCCTGCCAGCTCAGGATAGGGATATCTTTAGTTGCTCTAGTTCAGTTTTCTATAGAGCTTCACCTTCATTACTTCCTGAGTCAGAACCCTTGGGTAGAAAGTATTTATATATGTTTATATTGATACCTAGATACATGTGAGTATTCTAGAGTGATTATTAGGCGTCAGTGTATGGGTTTGTATTCAGATACCAATATATGAGTAGTATTTTAGTGTCAAGATCTGGGGTATCTCAAGTATCATGAATATTTAGGATATGAGTATCCTAGTGTCTAGTGTATTAGATATATATGAGATACTTGAGTACCTTGGTATGAGTTAGTGTCTTGTGTTTAGTATGTACAAAGTTAGTATGTATCCCAGGTTCGTATCTTAGATATGTAGATGTGTATCTTGTGTGCGTTTACCAGTCATGAGTGTGAGTGTATATAGGTATTCATATGCAAGTGGAATGGTTAAGAAATGTTCCTATGTCTACAGGAAATATGATAGATATGAGACTGTATGTGTGAGAGTGTGAGCTAAAATAAGTATTGACATACTAGTGAATGTGTTCTCGTATGTCACATGATGTATAGGAAATATGTGTGTTTGGTAGAGTATCTTTCCAGTACCAGTAAGAAGAGTACCCTAGAGTATTAGTATAGTATCCTAGGTAATATGAGTCAATGGGTTAAGTGTGCTCATGTCCTAGAGCTAGTGTACCACTGATACTAGAAGTAGTAACCCATTATAATAAGTATTGTATCTAGGTTGATGCTTAGTGAATACTTGGTGTTAGTATCATATATAGGTATGGGGTATCTCAAAAGCATAGAAAATTCTTCCACTCTAAGAGGATCCATCAATTTAAGTACTTGTTCCTTCTCCTAGAACCTAAGACAAGGATGATATAGGCTTCATATTCATATTCTGGTGGGTATATAGGAAACTTTTCTGAACTATTTTAGTTGATTGTATTATTTAGTTATCCCCAATCTCTCTTGTCTTCGTTATATTCTTAAGGGTATAAAGAATTTTCTGGATTTTGTTTACCTTGAGAGGTAACATATAATCTCTCGATAATATTTATCTTCTTCCTGTGCTAGTGCCTACCTTAGATATGTAACTTTTTAGAGGAGGCCAAGCTATGACTCCATAGGAATATTTCTATCTCGAGCTGTATATATATCCTTTTCCTTCTTAATATTTTCTCCCGTAGTTGTAAAGGGTTCTTTATTAAAAATTTTAATAGTATATATTGCCACCTCTTGCAAGACCAATTAATATTTTTTAGCCTAGTAATTGTTTTAATTTCGAGGACAAAATTATTTTAAGGAGGGTAGGAATGTAACCACCTAAAATTAGGACAAGGAATATTTTTGTTATTTCACCTTTGGTTGCCAATCATATAGTTATATTAATTTAGTAGTTAGTTTAGAATTAATTATTATTCATTTTTCATGGATAAAATTTTCTAATTAGTTAGTTAGATGCCATCCATAACTAATTAGATTTTCTCCTTAACCAATTGACTCCTTTTCCATTAGATCTAGAATTTAAATTTGAGTGATTGGAGTGGCAAACTTGTAATTAAATCAACCCACAAATACCCATGTAGTGGCCGGCCCCTTTGGCAAGCCATTCTACTTTATTTTTCCAACAAATTACTACTTCTTTCCCAAGCTTCCTTTTCCCAAGCCACCCCCACTTCCAAACAATTCCTACTCCCAACCACTTAATTTCTACTCAATTTTTCTTCCAATGGAGTATTAGAGCATTGGAGCACAAGGAGAAATATTGGATATGAGCCAAGCTAGGAGGATCATGTCCAATTCACCCTCATTGTGTCCAATTTGGTAGAACTTCATTGTGATATAACTCCCAATAGCTAAATTCTCTTTTCCAACCAAATCTTATGTTAGAAACCCAAATTGAACCTATAAGAACCTACCAATAGTTAGATCCAACCTCATAGGTGGTAAATTATGTGGTAGAGAGCCTATTCTTAGTTGATCCATATATTTTTATAGGCCATTTGGTGGAATTATGAATTTGCGTCCACCAAGTGTTGTGTGTTGTTCCCATGAGGAATTTGATGTTTATTTTGGTTTGTGCTTGTGTCCTAGTATCCATAATTGGATACTTAGTGTTCGTGTCATGATACGTCATGATGCGTATAGGTAAATTTGGTAATTTGTGTGATTTAGAGCCTTATTTTTGTCAATTTCTCTATATTCCTCTAGATCTATTTATTTTATATATATTCTTGTCATATTCTATATAGTTTGGTAATTCATTGGTATGGTATATTAGTATCATGGTCTATTTGGTATAGGGAAGAGTATCATAGGTGTACCTTGGTGTAGTTGTTGTGATACTATAATATCATGGGTATTTTGAGGATGTATTGGTGATTGTGTTTATGTGTGTGGAAGGGGAATTAGTTGTGTAAGTGTGCATTATGGTGTGTGCAAGTGTGCAAGAGAGGAGGGGGAGCAGTTGTGATTTTTGTGTTCAGCAGTGGAGTGAAGAAGGAAGAAATATGGATTGCACTTACTGTGTTAGTGGCAGCAAGTAGGAAGAAGAGCTTCAACACTGTGCAGTACACATTTAGGCACATCAGGGACTGCGGTAAGGTAAAGATTAGCAACAGCAACTAGCTACTTGTGGTCTATCTAGAGAAGCAGTAGCTTGTTGTGCTACAGCAAGCAGCTGGCTTTGAGGCAATTGCAGCAGTTTAGTTGTTGCAGTGCATCAAGCAAGGATCAGTAGTGGTCTGCTGTGGGTTTAGCTGGTCTAGGAAGGGTTCCTGCAGTAGTAAGTTGAGGTGAGGTGGTACGTGAAGCAAGGTTGTGTAGGCAAGTGTGGTAGTGAGGTGAGGCAGCAACATGCTGCAGTTCTGTAAGCAGGGAAGTAGGACAGTAACAGTAAGGGTTATGGTGTGTAAGAAAGTGTAATGTTTGAGTGCCAAGTATATGAGGTTGTATAGTGCTTGTGTAGTATGTGTGATGGTTGAGTGTTAGTTAGAGGGTCTAGTGTAGAGTTAGTATAGTGTTGAGTGAGTTAGTGGGGTACCTAGATTTATAGAGTAGAGTGGGTGTTAAAATAAGGGGTGATACCATGGTATATATTCTACTTTGAGGGTGTAGGTTTGGTATCATGTGATACTTGGGTACCATGATGATATTGGTACCATGATACTCAAGTATCAATGAGTAAGGGTAAGTGAGATGAGTTGAGTGAGCTATCCTATTTAGTATCAAGTATTATAATTAGTTGGGTAATATCTTCCATATTGGGGTAAGTCTCTAGAATATGGGTAAGGTAATAGATATTGGTCAAGGTAATGGAGAGGATACTAGGTAACGGATTAAGGTATTAGGTAAATAGCTAAGATAATATATGATACTTATATATATATATATATATATATATATATATATATATATATATATATATATATATATATGAGTCTAGATAAGTATATATATAGTATATTATACCTAGAATATATATTCCTATAGGGTATGAGTAGAAAACCTAGAAATAACTTAGTGATAACTTAGATAGCTATATAGGCCAACCAAATAGGTATTAGAAGAACCCAAAAATAGGTAATTATCTAGTTGTACCTTATTAACCTAGAATTGACCTAGAAAATTAAAGTAAGGTTAGATAAGCTTATTTTTTTTGCTTACAAATCTCCTATTGACATTAGAAATTCATATATAGGTCACTTGGACTCTAGTACGGACACTAACTTGTATTTTCAGCTTAGGACCATATGCAAGCACATTCTCTGATAGTTTTTTACTTGATAGCTTCTATGATACATGTTTATAGTATTATTTTACTTAATTTTTGACATGATGGATACACATATTGGTATTATATGGATTTATTGTCAGGAGATATGTAGTTTCGGGCCTATTCATTTCTGGACTAATGTATTTACTGGACTATTAATTTTTTGGACTATTGACTTTTCTGGACTATTATGATTCTTTGTGTCGAGACTCGGATCTATGAGTACTAGTCGGACGGGGATGTACCTAGAAGACGTATGAACTACCCAATCTATCCTATGGTATTACTGGGATAATAGCAGCCACGTACTACGTGTGGTTGTCGAATTTTATCCCTTAGCTGTTCACATATTGACTTAGTATTTCAAAATAGTTAGATAGGTGTAGTCTTCCTTATTTCACTTTATACTTGTTGGTTCCATGTCATATTTGCTTATATTACTATTTTTACTTATTTGACTTTCCATTACTGTCATACTTATTTGTTTCACACTATTTACCATTCCATGATTCTATGCTTATCTATTTATCCCGTATTTTATTACTATTTACTATTTTATAATTTTTATCATGTATTAGAACTGCTGTTAGAGTTGTACTCATTTTATTCTGACTGGATAACATTTTTAGGAGTTGTTGTACCCCAAATTCCTGGACTTAGAGCAATGCTATCGTTGAGACTACTCTTACACTGCGAACCATGAGGTAACATCTGTAGAGATCTAGACTAGTATTTCTTATTTTCATATCATACTCTAGTTTTACTTCTATTAGTTAGTTGTTTGGATTACTTTTCATATCATATCCTCCTTAGTATAGTGTGATTAAGTTGAAGATACTAGTTATTTTTGTGATAGTTGAGATTATTTCTATTAAGGTCTAGATAACGTTCTATTGTCAATATTGTGGCGTAGGCTGGACGTACCCACGTACTCGTGCCCCGATCATCTGGGTGCGGATCGTGACACAATTATATAAATTTTTGAATTATTCTCCTGCATGAATCCAAGTCCAATTAGGTCATTCGAGCCAACAAGCCAGCCTATGCTCCTCATATTACATATCTAAGATTGACTAAATAAACATTGATCAGACAGTCACATGTACATGACTGAATAAGAATTGAGGGTGCATGTATTCATATACATGACTAAATAAGCATTGAGAATGTATGTATTCATTGCATACCACATGCATACTAATTGTATTCTCCTACTAACTCTGAAAGTTAAACATAATCACGAAGCATTAATATTGAACAAGAATTATTGAACAAACAAACTTTGAGTGGTCATATACAAGAACGATATCAAGTCTCTCTCTCTCTCTCTCTCATGCACAAATAATATTTATTACACCAAGAATTATAACGTAAGTATGAGGAGCTAACCATGAAAAGGTGGCAAGACAATATACTCTATAGGATAAATGTATCAAAAGAGCTAAAGTTATACTTTCCTTTAACCTTCAGATAGGTTAAGCAAATTAGACAATTGGCTAGGCAAACCCAAGCAATCTCTCTAGTATTCCTAAGTCTATGATAATCCAAAATAACCTAACAAATTCAATATAGACTTAACACAATTTAATTCGAATTAATTATACATAATAATATAGGTATGTATAAAATATATAGTTTCTAGGTTGGATTTAAATTTTACTAGGTTTTAATATAGGTTGAACAAACTAATTTCAAGTATATATATATATATATATATATATATATATATATATATATATATATATATATATATATATATATATATATATATATATATATATCAAGGAGAGAAATCTAGGAATGGCAAAACAACATTCTTTCGCATATTGGAAACTTGTGCTTCTCAAGCACGTGTTGAGCTCTATACCCCTGTACACTTTATCCGCTTGTTGCCCCCTAAAAGTGTCATCAATATTCTTAAAATATCTTTAATTGAATTTTCAAGGGACATAAGCTCGAGACCCTCAGGCATGGATGGGCTACCAGGAAGGCTATTTCTAAACCAAATGAAGAAGGGGCACTTGGGATTCAAAGTATATCAGAAATGACCGATGCGTTCTCTGTCAAGCTGTGGTGGAGCTAAGGACTAGATCCTCCCTATGGTGCGACTATGTGCATGCCCGCATTTTCCCATATTATCATCCTGCATGTGCCTTCGTGAATAGTGATACTTCCCATATGTGGAGAAGTTTTCTTCAGGAATGGGAACTCGGACAATAGGTAATTTAGCTGTGGATTGGCGATGGTGTGACCCTAGCGATTATGAAATACTGGACATGGATGGGTCATCTCCAACTGTATCAGCTGCATGCGCTATCCTGCGTATCCAACAGCTTTTGATGGGCCAGAGCGGATAGGACTTCGTGACCATCAGACGATTGTATATGGAAGCTTATGGTACTGCTATTTGAGAGGGAGGCATGTGCATCTCAAGGGGTCTGACCGTCTAGCCCGGGCTTTTGCGGCCAAAGGATATTTCTCCACGATGTCGGTGTGGAGTCAATCCAGAATCGCCTCCCCTGTACACTCGACCCTTCAGCTCTTGTGGAACAATTGCCTTCTGATTAAGTGGTCGATCCTACTATGGCGGGTTCTCAAAGGCAAGGTTCTCACAGATGAGGTGCTCTGGAGGCAGGGATTCATAATGTCTTCAAAATGCTACTACTGCGTCACCTTAGGCAAAGAGTCGATCGATCATATTTTGGCATATGGTGAGTTAGCAGTGGCAACAAGGCATCACCTTTAGATCATTTAGGGCATCTCAGATTTGTCGGGCACCTTCGTAGAATGGTTTAGGCAATAGTGTATGCCTCTTGAGAAATATTGCAAGATCACCTATGCAACGGCGTTGACGTGGGTCTTATAGAAAAATCAGAATAAACTGCGTTACAGAGGGTACTCTTTCTCGGCGGAACTTATTGTTATGGAGATTTTCTGTCACATTTATAAGGCTAGAATTAGGTTCAATCACTCTTCAGTTCTCTCAAAGTTTAGTCGGCGGGGGATCCCGATGTGCAGGGATGCTTGGAATCTCTTAGTTGATGTGATTAAGTATACTTTTGTGGGGTATAGTTTTTTCTTTCAGTTTTGGGACTATACTTGTTGCTTGTTTTTTCTTTTGGGCGATCAATTTTTTTCTCGTTGTAACATTTTGTGCTGTTGCTGTTATTACAGCCTCTATAATATTCTTCTTTCCAATATATATATATATATACTATATATATATATATACTTCCACTACTTCTGCGTCTGTACATTTATCATATATATATATATATATATATATATATAACCAATTTGTGGGAAGACTATAAGAGAGTGGAGTAGAGTAGTCGATGAAAAGCTTGTTCTTTATTGATATTAAAAAGTACAGATGCAGCAGTAGTAGAAGTATAAGCAAAGAAAATACAAAAAAGCATACAATACTCGTAATTCAAACTTATTCTTTAACTGAGGATGCAACCTCTATTTATAATGGATTCCTCATTTTGAATCCCCTGCCATATGCCGGGCATCCTGTCATCTGCTGGTACAAAAAAAATACACTGATTGCTGATTGCTAAAAAACAGAGAGGCTTCACATGCTTTACTATTAATAAAGTAAGGAATCGTCCTTTTGTCTTGTAGCTGATGTCTTGTAAGCAATCTGACGTCTTGTCAAACCTTTTTTATCCTTCTATTTTTTATTTTCTTGTCTTCATCTACCGACATTAATTTATCTGGTCCTAACAAAGTTAGTGCCTTCTGATAGACGGTCTCAAAGTTTTTTTCTTCATCAGGATTTTTAGAATCATTCATAGAGGTATCAGTTATAGAGGTATCAGTCTGGATAGATATCGTGTCTTCCATATTAAAATCTGCCATGAATTAGGCTTGAAAATATTTAAAGCATTTCTTTTTTTAACTCATTCTCACTCTTAGATAGATTTTTTCTGAGTAAAGAAGCCTTTAATTTTTTAATAGGACTATTTTTCTCTATCTCTTGTTTTAATTGTTTACCCATCAAAACATTATTCAATTTTGTGTTAGCTTGAATATCAGCTAATTTCTTATTTTCTTTAATTCGTTCCCACTATTTAATATTGAATTTTCTGACGAGAACTGGCATATTAAAACTATTCATTACACATTAGAGAGTCCACTTAAATATAAAGGGAATATCATTCTGGACAAATAAATGAAGTGTACTTTCTCCTTCAATTTTTTTTTCCTTTTGACATAGTTTGGAAGAATTTACCTAGAGAGGGAACTGCTGCCTAATTGAAATAGGTAAAATATTAATTGTTGCTCTGATTAGCAACCACCAATTATAAAACCAAGTTGGTATGTCTAACTAATGTCAGGATTTCTGAACATTGTTTAATAAACCAAGTATGCTTCTTAGTAGTATTTTGGTAGTAAAAGTTTTTACAGAAAGCATCAACATATTTCCAGTATGTATAAACAAGGGTTGGTTTATCACGAACGGTACTAGAGAGTGTCATATTATGAATCAAACCCCAAGATTGTGGATTTATAACCTTTTTGATAATGGCCTTACTATAAATTATGTCTGAGTTTTTATCATTGGTCTTTTGATAATAGTGTGCTACTTCAACTAATTTTGAGCGATTAGAATACCCTCGTACATATTAGGAGACTTGGCATATTTTTGAAACATTGAAGTATCCATATACCGGGACATTATTTTTTACGGTTCATGTTGAAAAGAGGTTTCTTCCCTGATAATGATAATAATTTCTTCTGACCTTATTTTCAGAAGGAATATTGCTTCGGTATCCACCGCTTCTTTGTAGGTGGGAAAGACTAATTTTCTTTCCCTTTGGTAACATTACTAGAATTTGGTCTGGTACCCTAGAGATTCTTCCTAGCTATGGGCTTAGGAACCCATGGTTGTTTGCCTTTATCTCTGGATGATACTATCCTGTAAAAATTCACGAGTCAAGAATTCAGGAAGAAAGTTCTCATTGCCTATAATATATTCTATGTCAAAATAAAAAAACTGCTAATTCAGCTTGCCATCGAGCAAATATTTGCTTATATGCTAAATTTTTGACATCTTTTTCAAGAATAGTCTTAGCAGAGCTACAATCAATTTTTAATAATTTTTTTATTAAGCAAATTATTTTGAAATTTATGGATACACAAAATAATAGAAAGCATTTCTTTCTTTATTATAGAATAATTTATTTGAGTATTATTCCATTTACCAGAATGATAACAAACTAATACAGATTTGTTACTTTCAGGATTTATCTGTTTTAAGATACCATCATATCCAATATTACTAGCATCAGTTTCAACTATTTTATTCCATTCGGAATTTGCTAGGTGTAAGCAAGGTGATTTCTTTACCTTTTGCTTAATAAGCTTTACAGCTTCTGTGTGCTTATTACTCCACGGGACTGGAGTTTTAGTTAATCTTTGATACAAAATCTTTGTATCTTTGGTGATATCTTTTTAAAATTCAGCTATATAGTTAAGAGCTCCTAAGAATCTTTGTAGCAGTTTAATAATGGTTATTTCTTCATGGAATTTTGACACAAATTCAATACTCCTATCAATAGGAATAACAGTGTTATTCACTATATTGTGTCCTAAATTTTTAATTTTAAATTGAAATAATCTTATTTTAGGAGCAGAAAAGACTAATCCATTTTTTATTACTAGATGCTTGAAGATATTCAAATATTTGAAGTGATCTTCGATAGTATTAGAGAATACTAAGATATCATCAATATATGATAATATGAAATTAGAATATTGAATGCATATTTTATTCATTATATTTTGGAATTCTGATGGTGCATTCTTAACTCCAAAAGGCATAACATTCCATTCATAATGACCGAATGGGACAATAAATGAAGTTTTGTACTTATCTTTCTCATTGATCTGAATTTGCCAAAATCCATATTTTAGATCAAATTTAGAATATATTATCTCTCTAACTATTCTATTGAGCAAATCCCTTTTATTAGGGATCAGATATCTTATCCATTTTAAGACCTTATTTAAGGGCTTATAATTAATAACTAAACTTGGAACACCTCGTTCATTTTCTGTATTATTATTAACATAAAATGTAGTACAACTCCATTGAGAGTAAGATTTTCTTATTAACATTTTATCAAGGAGATCTTGAATCTCCTTTTTACATAATTTTAAGTATTCATAATTTATCTAACAAGGTCTTGCCTTGGTTGGAACATTTTTCTCATTAAATGTTTCTTTATATGAAAGAGAAACAATATGATGCTTTCTTTTCCAAAAAGCATTTGGCGTACTATGACAAGTTTGAAGCTTAAAATCTTTTTCAACTTGTTTTATTTTTTTTTGGATCTCCAACTTTTTTATTTGTTTAGAAATATTAAGAATACTAATTTCTTTTAAGAAAGCTTATTTGATTTTCTTTCAAATAAACTTTTTTTCTTTCATTTAATATTTTGACCATCGGGTTGGTAATAAAGTCAAACGTAACTCGTTTTCCTTTATAATCATAAATAATGCCTTTCTTATTAATTTATTTTATTGGCATCAATTTTTCTAGAAAGGGAGTTCCTAGAATGATATATTGAGTAATTTTCTTTACAATAATAAAATGTAAAGGAATACAAATACTATTCTTACAAATATTCATTATTGATAACCAGATTGATTTTAATAAACTATTTCTGAGTTATAAACAGATCAATTTTATGTAAGAATGTTTCTGCTTCTTTATCATTCTGATTAATAGAAAAATCTAATTCTTTTTCTTTTGACGATGACTCGCCTTGTTCTTCTTCACGAAGAAGTGTATTGCTTGATTTTAATTTATCAAGTCTTTGTTGTCACTACCACATTCCAAAAATAGGGGTATTTTTGACTTTTTGTATATTATTAATATTGTGTGTATTTAATTTAAATAATTGTATGAGATGTGTAATTACACATATATTATATACAAATTCTTGATGTTGAGCCAGTAGACTTGGCCTAGAAGCCCACTAGATGAACACCTGACCGAATTATAGGGTTATGAATTTTATTTGTTTTATTTAATATTTAATTGTTTGAGGTAGTAATTAATTACCGTAATCTTATTTCATTGTTGCGCCTTACCGTTAGTTCGATATTTGGAGCGCTACCATAGCTTTTGCCTTCCGACAAATTTTACAACCTTGCCCTAGGCATGCCCGCCTTCCATTCTGACCTTTCTGTAACTCATAATTATGCTCTCTTGTGCTTCATTTTAGCCGCACAATATTCGTCGCGGACGTTTGTTTAGTTTCTAAATAAAATCTAACTTGGTATCGTTGTGCGTTCCAATCGAAATTTGACACAATCTCAACCCATTTTCGTGCAACCCAAATTAGGATAATATTCTGTTCTGAGTCTTCTTCACTAATGATATTTGTGTCCCAACTTAATTTTAGCCCCATGTATTTCTAATAATTTTAGAACACCGTTTGTATTTATTTCTAATTAAATTGGGGATACCAACTTTGACTAATCCCGTTTAATCCCAATTTAATCCAAATACCCCATTAATTAAGCCCATACAAAACACATAATACCCCCTCACCCTACAAAATACCAAACACCAAATCGCCCACCAATTTTTTATCATTTCATGTGTCTGTACAAATACCCAAATTTAAGGGGGCTTATTTACAAATGTTGCATTAGGTGTCAACACCCCATTGGTTCAAACCAAACGGAGAGCCCTAATATTTGACTAGTCAACCCAACCCTCTCCTTGCATGAATAATTTTTCTCATGTCAAATCCTGGCCACCCATTCAAAATGGGGCTCATCATCACCACACACCTTCCATTACATCTCCTATCTAATGTCTCCTCAATGCACTCTCCCCAAGCATGCCCTATTCCCCAAACCTAGGAAAGCCCCCACCTCTCTCTCTCCTCACTCCTCACACAAACCGTAGGAAATTTTCTATTTCTTCCCTTCTTCTTCTTCTTCTTCTTCTTCTTCTTCTTCTTCTCTTCCTTCTTTTAAAAAAAGGGGAGGGAAAGGAAAACAATCTCCACCATTACTATCAGTCCGGTCACCCTCCTCCATCTTTGACTGATCCACCTCGAACCGGCCTCCCTCCGGTAGCACCCGGCCGAGCTCAACCCAGCTGTGCTGCCACTGAACCACCGCTGCAACTCCCTCCGGCCACGAACATCACCCCGTCGAGCCGACCACTGCTCCTAGCTCCTTCTTCCCCGGCTCTTCCCTGCCCCGGCCAACCTCTCCTTCTCCCCCGGCTCTTCCCTGCCCCGGCCAACCTCTCCTTCTCCCCCGGCTGTGTTGTCACTGAACCACCCGATCCACCACCACTCCATCAGTGCCACTCTACCACCACCCGAGCCGCAGCTTCCTCCTCCGGCCACCTGCTGTACACCGTCCGACTCGACCCCGCTGCCACTGTCTCGACCTTCCTCCGCCTCACTCGATCACCACCCCACCTGAACGGCCTCCCTCTCACCGGAGAACTCGACCGAGAATCACTGAGCCGTCGCGCACGACCCAGTCCTCGCTGAGCCGACTGTCCCTCGACCTCGACCGGAGCCCAGCTCGCCAGAGCAGCTCGTCACCTCCAGCAGGCACCCCATTCCCCCCTCAGCCGAGCCACCCCCGCCTCCTCCTTCTCGACCACCCTACCACCACCTGTACCACCGGCATCACCACCCCGGCACCACCAGCCCCCTCCACCAGCACCACCTTCGTCGTCATCGTCGCCTTCGTCGTCATCTTCGTCTTCGTCATCGTCGTCTTTGCCGTCGTCGTGCACGCGCACAGGTTCGGTTCTCCCCCTCACGTATACGTACGTGTGTACGAATGTATGTATGTATGCATGCATGTATGTAGTATATGTAGGATTCGTATATGTATACGCATATACATACATATAATATATTTCTCTATTAGTATATATATGTATTCAACAATATATTAGTATATATGTATGTTAGTATGTATTTTGGTATATATATATATATATATATATATATATATATATATAAGTATATAGTATATGTATTAAATTGGTATATATATATATATAAATATAGTATATGTATATTTTCACTGGAATATGTATATATATATATATATATATATATATATATATATATATATATATATATATATATATATAGAGAGAGAGAGAGAGAGAGAGAGAGAGAGAGAGAATAAGGGAGGTGAGATGGCACCTCACTCTAAAAACAAAGGTGGCGGTGACGTGGCACAATCTCAACCACACAAACGAGGAGAGGGGGTTAAGTGCAAATTGTCAATTATGAAATGTGTGGTTGGGATTGTGCCACGTCACCGCCACCCTTATTTTTAGAGTGAGGTGCCATCTCACCTCCCTTATTCTCTCTCTCTCTCTATATATATATATATATATATATATATATTCAGTATATGTATTCTTTCGTATATATAAATATGGATTGTTGTATATATATATAAAAATATGGTATGTATATTTTTAAACATATATATATATATATATATATATATATATATATATATATATATATATATATATATATATATATATATAAAATATAATTCTATTAGTGTATATACACTTATACATATTTTTGTATGTAATTATTGGTATGCATATATATATATATTTAATTAATGATAAATGCTAATTGATAAACGTACTAGGCAACCCGAGTGTAATTACGGATACCTCGTATTTACATTGACCTGTAAGCCTGTAAATTATTAGCAGGCTGCCATATGTACACCGACGTACTGACGAGACCCGTATCACTGACTGTCTGAATTCACAGCCATTACAGACACGACACCGGCACAATTAGACGCGCACTTGACCCTAGTTGACTAGTGCCATACCTGGCGTAGCCCCTTAGTTCAATGTATTATGATTGTGTTAGTGTAACGTCTGATACAAATGTTATATTTTATGATATATCTATAGGACTGTTGGATTATCCAGACGATACTCTGGAACAGGGCATTGGTAATACCAGCTAAGGACCCAAGGCGAATACATTCTCTAATTATTTTTAATTATTTGATAATTTCTATAATTCCAGTATCTAGAAATGTTACATCTGATTTTTGACACTGTGCTACACGGACTAGTATATAGATTGGATATGCAGTCATGAGATGTTACATTGATTATTGCATTGATATTGTACACGACATTGATATTAGACATCGTACATGATATATTGGACATTGATCGTGTATCGTAACGTGTCATGGTTGGATCCACTGTACTAGTTGGGGGCGGAGAAAATATTAGTAGATTATGTGATCATACCCAACTCTACATGCATCATAGCTTACCCCACACCTCACGTCGGGTGCAGCCTGTCCATTACATGCCTCATAGCCTGTTATATATGATTAGCCTGACCATTACTTGCATCATAGCTAACCAAATGGTTAGCCTGACCTTACATGAATCATAGCTAATCATATGTAATAAGCCTGATCTTGTCCCAAGCCGATCACATGATAGACTGACAATTTAAACACTTAGAATAGTTACAGTTCTTTATCTTAGATCATATACTACATCACTTGTATATGATATTGTAGCTCTTTTTCTTTATTTTATATATGCACTGACTGTACCATATTGCTTATATTGCCTGTCTCTTTATATTGTCATTATATTTACTTATTGCCTTCTTTCAGTATATAGTATCATCTATTCTTTTATTGTCCTTATCAATTAAATGGAACTGTTATTTGAGATGTACTTTGCTCCTTCCTTACTGGAAATATTTTTTCTGACTATGCCTTGGAGGACTGGGGTCCAACATTTTATGGACCACAGGAAGAGTAGCTGCAGACTTGGACTTGGTAGTTCAGTTGTGATTCCGGGATGTCTAGCCAGAATCACTAGTTATCTAGTTAGTTCTTTTAGCAGATTATTTGGTACCAGATTTGTCTCCGGCATAATTGTTGAGACTTGGATTATATTGTTGAGTTAGATTATTTCTATTTAGACTTGTGTTGTATTTTATTTTATTTCTTCAAGATCTTATCGTGCTATAGTTATGTGATTGAGTGTGTTGTTCATATTATATTGTGTTATCCGTGTCTCCTTATGGAGTTGGATGCTCGTGTGAGATTGTTTAGATAGTATCATGACCTAGACAGCGTTCTACCGCCGATGCTGCAGTGTAGGCTGGACGTACCCACGTACTCGTGCCCCAATTCCGGGTGCGGGTCGTGACACATTTTTAGTGGTGGCCAATGCAGGTCAGACTTCGCAAGTTGTGCGATGCCGTGGTAGTGCGACGTCTTAGTTGTACTATTGGGTGCCTGCTATAGAATATAGGACATAGGATACTAGGATGAGAGAGGATACTCAATCACAAAAAAAAAATCTTGGAAGATTCCTGGGACGACCCCTTGAGAATCTTATTATAATTTTCCAATTTAAATCTTTTCCTTGTTTCCGTCCGCTCTCGCTTGTTGTTATTGAACTTGATTCTTGTTGATCAGTTGTTAAATTTAAATCTTGGTATCGTTGTTGAGTTGATTTCATATCGAGATAAATTTTACGGGCTAAAATTTACGATATCATCTGATGGCATATATTGATGAGGACAGTGAGAAAGGTAAAACGTCTACTTTGGTTATGGAACTTAGAGTTTATCGCAGCCATATTAGCTATCGTGACGAGAATATAGGAACCTGACTTGAATGTACATACTGTAATTATAAAACTTAGAGTCTCTCGTAGCTATACCGGTTGACGTAGCGAGGATTCTAGATGACATGATTATAGAGTTGCATACCTTAGTTACGGAACCTGTCGTTTATCGCATCTATGCCTACTGGCGTGGCGAGGATTCTGAGTGCCATAATTTCGGATAGACGTGTATGATTATCAGGTTGTATCTTAAATTGGTTCTTAAAGTCTCATCTCCATACTTATCTATTTTCGTTATTACAGGACTTTGTTCCATCGCTCCCTTTTGTTGCTAGCAGTAGAGATATCTTTATTCCTTAATCTAGTTTATTTTGACCTTCTTTTCTTGAGGATCCTTGTTAGTATGATAATTTGTGACTTGCAATTAGGTTTGTGTCTTGAGTATTAGATTTGACTGAGTGTTGCTTGTGAGTTTGTAAGTGTTTCCTAGTTGGACATGTGAGCAGTAGGCATTAATCTAAAGTTAACCCATAGTATAGTACCTTGTAGCAATAGTTCTATGATAGGTGTGTTATAGTTAGTATTGGCACTTGTAAAACCCCTAATCCTAGAAATCGTATTAATCTTTTTTTTATATTAATTATTAATTGAACTGTAGTAATTATGAGCTAATTAGGAGAAATAGATTTTATTTTATTTTTTATTTTAGGTGTTTGTGAAATTAGGGGATTTATAGGGCCATTAGGAATTTTTTCGAATTTATTTCATGTAGGAGACCCTTTGGGCAGTTGCTAGCTTAATGGTATGCAATAATATAAATTCTAGATTTTTTCTATGTATATATATATATATATATATATATATATATATATATATATATATATATATATATATATATATATTCTTAAAAGAAAAAGAAGGAAAAAGAAAGAAAAAAAGAAAAAAACGAAAAAGAAAACGAAAAAGAAAAGAAATGGAACTATTCCTATTGTATCTACCTGACCCAACCTAAAGATCCTACCCGATCCTATACTAAACCGAACCCATTAACTAAGAAACAAAGCAGCAGCAGCAAAGAGCCTAAGCGCGACCCCCTCCTTGGCTCTCGACATCTCTCTCTCTTATATATATACATAACCCAGCCATCGACCAAACCCTAACCCTAATCCTCCCTCTCCTCCACCCTCGACCGTGCCGGAGAGCCAGAGCCGCCGCCGCACGGAGCCAACTCTGGCCGACCACGACGACCGCGACCCCGCGTGAGCACCGCGCCGCGCAGATGGTACAACAACTTACCTCTCTTCCCACGCAGTTTTCTGTCACCTCGCTCAACCAAACTCTACCTCGTCTTCACCGGTATGTTCCTCACCTATCCCCCTTCCATATTTGTATGATATTAGACCTCGAACAGCGCATAACCCTAGGCAAAAATAGCATCAAAGTTGGCAGAAAAGACCACTTTTGGGTATCGCAGAAAACTGCGGTGACCACCTATGTTCTCGGATTCGTATCTCCCACCACAGAGATTCAAATCCGATTTTTCTTTTTGGTATACAGAGACCACTTGACCTAGTTTAATTTCTGTTAATTAACCTTAAATTATTAACTGCTGTATGTAGAATTAAATTCGTTGGAAAACCCAAAAAATATACTTTTTCCAGATTTTCAAAAGTTGTGAAACGGAGAGTGCCCCGCCAAACGGGACCACCCCGCCGTGTACCAAGTATACCAAAAGGTGCGCACAGTGTACCTGGATATGGGAGAGTTCACGAAAACTAATTCGGACGCGTGTGCGCGTCGAAATCAGCCCGTATCCGCGGACAAACCCCGTGTGGCAACTTTTGGGAAAGCCATGCGCATTTTGTGCACGCTCGTCAGATTTTAACGAAACTTACGCCACTGGACTCCTGGTAATGCGCCGGTCATGTGATCCAGTTTTCATACAATTCTGAGACAGTTGACCAAGTCGCCAATTGGCGGGCCCTACGGTTGACTTTTTGGGCGAATTTGTGTTCGGCTCACCGGAATCCAAAATTGAACGTAACTTTGAGTTTGTATTGATACTTAGAATTGGTTTGACCTATAATTTGTCCAATTTAGAGACCTTTACCCCTGACACATTTTTTGGTGCAAAGTGGGCTACATGTGGACCCCACTTTGACCCAAAATTAACGTTTTGCCCCTGTGTCCAAATTGGACGAAAGGAAAGTACTTTCTAGCTATTTTGCTTATTCTGGGAACGTTGGTGATATCTATTTTAGCATCCGAAGACATTTATTCTGAGACCATAGCTTTGCAACTTTGCAACTTTGCAATTCTGAGATATTTATTCTGTGCGGGTGACATCTGGACGTTACACTTTGCAACTTTCTTGCCAAGCAAGATACCTTGCCAAATTGCTTACATTATTTTGTATGCTTAGTATATTTATGTATATTTATTGCATTTCTGTATATTTCTTGTATGTGTAGTTTTTTCAGTCATTACTATGTATTAGATATGTTGACACACACATGGCACTTAGTATCATGAGAGGACAATCATTAGGCGTATGGGCTTTTAACCACTATGGTAAACCATAATATATAGCTTGCACTACGGGCGTGTGTCACGCTGGTCACTACCCCCGCGGTATGTCGATTTCTAGAGTCTCGCTGGTCGCTACCCCCGCGGTATATCAATTTTTGATGTCCACTGACGAGTGTGTGAGATGTGAGGTAGATCGAGTAGCCTACCCTTGCCCATACGTTAGAAAGTTGTCCTCATTGCATTCATATAGATGGTCCTGTACAGCGTACTTATATATTTTCAAACATTATGCATGTTTACTGTATTCAAATTGGCTTGCTTCTATGTATCTTGTTACGTCCCTCTGAGGACCTGGTCCCTTTCCAGGTGTATCTGTTCTTGAGTATTTGCAGGAACGCAGATTCGGATGGTTATATATGTTTCGAGGATGTCTTCTCTTCGAGACCCGTGGTCTTTAGTTGATATTCTTATATTGTGTTTATTGTGTTATACTTTTCCATTCGAGTTGGTAGTGGATTTATTTTCACCCAACTATCATCTTTAGATACTTCTTATTGAGATCTAGTTATATATCTGTGGTTATTTATTTATATTTATTTTCTGTGGATGAGGTTTAGATTATACCCTATGACTTGTGATAGATTTTATACCACTTATGGATTTGATATTCATATTATAGCGTACGTATGGATTATGGTTTCCATATATTGGAGTTGCCATATCCATGCGGCTGGCATGCTTACGTGTCCTAGTCCTATGTATTTTGGGACTGGGACGTGACAGCACTATAGATAGAAGGAGAAAAGAGTATCAGTGAAGGTTCCAATAGTGAGTATCAGAATCAGCATGCCAGCCCTGGATAGTCATTAATTTATGTAATTGGATGATCTAGGTAAACAATTAAGTATCAAGGAATTATGTTAAAGATTAATGGAGCATGATGTTCAATTTGATGATTGATACTTGGGGGTGTTAAGAGTAAAGAAATATACATGCATAAAAGGTATTAATAAGATGCCCTGGGTTGAGGAATATCAATATAGGTCGTGCAAGGTATGAAGAGTATCACAGACTAGTGTAACAGGCTATAAAAGAATTAAGAGAAGATACGTATACATCAATCGAGATATAGAATCATATGCATGCCTTTGAGAGGTTCTAATAAGTGTGATAAGGTAATCTAATAATGAAGTTAGTGTTACCATGCCAAGAGTATTAATATTCTATATCAAGGATTAGTTGAGCAATATGCTAGTAACAGTAAGTGCCTTGTATGATAATGTTAGATTAGTATATCAGTTAATATAGACAGAAACTCATCGGAGAAAATACGTGTGATGATAACTTTGATCATTTGGAAGTAATAGTGCAAGTAATTCGGACAGTACAAATTTTAGTACACAGTTGAGAGTTGTAGACAATGGGTGTATTTGAGTGCACCTTGAGTATTAGAGACTGTGAGTATTTATATGTATACTTGTGGATTTAAAATTGAAGAGTGGGAATGAATTTTAATTTTAAAGAATTTTGAGGAGTTGAGATTCTATGTTATTAAATTTTTGGGGATTCAAATTCAATTCAATAAACATAGTCAAAGCTATAAAGATTTTTGGGAAGTGATTAAAATTCTATTTTGATATGTAAATATTTGAATTTTGAGGGAAGTATATGCATTTTATTTTAAATTGTTCAAGAAGTTAAACTTTGATGATCTTATTTTAAGGATTAATTTTATGGTGGATAAGAAATGTATAATAGTATATGAGTGGTTGATGTGCATGTATAAGGATCTATTGGCTTGAGAATGCTTGAGATGACACTGCAAACAGACTTGGGTGTCCATCTAGAGTTGCATTAGAAGGAGTAGTACTTAGTGTGTTGTGTTGCACTTGGCGTGCACTTGAGTAAAAATAACAAATAGTATAAACAATTGTAGTAAATAAGAGAGCTAGCAGTGAGTGTGCTTGTAGTAGAAACTGTGGTACCTAAAGGGATAGAGGTATCAAACTTTGGATACATTATTAAACCATGGTTATATTAGAGATTCTTGGTATCAGATTTAGGTATCAATAGACAGGTGTATGCAATGAGGATGTATTCATGGATGTCTTGTGGACTAATGATTAGTTGATATGGGTATCAGTGTACAAGAATAAGAATTAGTTAGTGAATGTGCCAGAGTTAAGTGTATGTTAGAAATAGAAGATACTGCAAGTGACGTGTTAGCAGATTTTGTTCTTTTCTTTCCTTCTGTCCTTTCTGTTTGATTGATTGACTGATTCCTTAGTACCGTAGCTTGTATTTATGATTTTCTTGTTAGAATGCAGTTAGTAGCACACCCTGACAGACACTGCAATACCATGACAAAACAGACCATAGCCATGCATGTTTCCTCTAGATTGTATGATTGTATGACTGTAGGTAAAATTTTTTTGGACCTTGATTATTGGGGGTTTGACCATAGTGAAGATTTATGAAGAGGTTATGACTTGACAAGAGAGACAAGATGCTTAAATTTTGAGGATAATTATTAATTTAAATAAAGAGTTAAAATTTAATATGGCAGAATTGATGAATCATTGATTTTATGAAGATTAAAATATAATTAAAATTACTATTAAAAATTTGAGAAAATTAAGGAGATTATCATTATATTTATTTGATTGCAAAATATGAATTTAAAATTTTATATTATGAATGTTGCATTTGAAGATTTCATAAGTATCGCATTGTTTGAGTATTTTGTGGAAGAGGAAATCAAGGAATTAGATCATTGATGGATTAGTGTTTGAATTCTATTAGTGTTTGAATTTAATTTTCGGGATTAGGATTTAGATTTTATGAATACGCATCGATTGGATTTAAATTGAGGAGTAAGATGATTAATGAATTAGTGTTTAAATTCAAACTTTTCGGATGACATTTCAAATTTTATAAATATACGTTGATTGGAATTAAATTAAAGGATTGGATATTAAATTTATGAGTATTAAATTATTAACTTAAGATTTTAGGAGAAATTGTGAAAAAAATAGAATTTGATTTGATTTTGAGGGTTTTCAGGAATATGATTAATTACAGAATTTTGGAAAAAAAATTGTGAAGTGACAATGTGGATTACTTCATGATTATGCGGGTTGGTGAATTTAAATTTTGATAAAAAATAATAATGTATAATGAGTAAATACTACTATTGAGGATCTTAAATTTCGAGGACAAAATTCTTTTAAGGAGGGTAGTGTCACTACCATATTCTAAAAACATGAGTATTTTTGACTTTTTATATATTATTAATATTGTGGTAGTTAAATTAAATGATTTTATGATATGTGTATTTAATTAAGTAGTTGTATGAGATGTGTATTTAAATATATTATATTATATACTGTGTTCTTAATAATTGAGCTAGTAGACTTGACCTAGAGGCCCATTAGATGAACACTGACCGAAATGTAGGGTTATGATTTTAATTTGTATTAAATAGAATTTAATTAATTGGGATTGTGATTAATTACCGTAATTTTATTTAATTATTGCGCCTTACCGTTGCTTCGATATTTGGAGCGCTACCCTAGCTTTTGTCTTCCAACAAATTTCGCAACCTTGCCCTAGACGTGCCTGCCTTCCATTCTGACCTTTTTGTAACTCATAATTATGCTCTATTGTGCTTTATTTTAGCCGCACAATATTCGTCGCGGACGTTTATTTAATTTCTAAATAAATTCCAACTTTGTATTATTTTGCGTTCCAATCAAAATTTGGAGGCAATCTTGACCATTTTTCGTGCAACCCAAATTAGGATAATATTCTGTTCTGAGTCTTCTTCACTAATGATATTTGTGACCCAACCTAATTTTGGCCCCATGTATTTCTAATTAATTTTAGATCACCGCTTGCATTTATTTCTAATTAAATTGGGGATACCATTTTGACTAATCCCGTTTAATCCCAATTTAATTCAAATACCCCATTAATAAAGCCCATACAAAACATACAACACCCCCTCACCTTACAAAATACCAAACACCAAACACCAAATCGCCCACCAAATTTTCATTATTTTATGTGTCTGTGCAAATACCCAAATTTAAGGGGGCTAATTTGCAAATGTTGCATTAGATGTCACCACCCATTGGTTCAAACCAAATGGAGAGCCCAAATATTTGACTAGTCAACAACCCTCACCCTTGCATGAGTAATTCCTCCATGTCAAATCCTAACCACCCATTCAAAATGGGTGCATCATCACCACTCATTTTTCACTCACATATCCTATTTAATGTCTCCTCAAGGCCCTCTTCCCAACCATGACCTAATCCCCAAACCTAGGGAAGCCCCCATCTCCTCCCTCCTCACAAGCCCCCAACCGTATGCTTTTTTATTTTTTCCTTTCTTCTTCTTCTTCTTCTTCTTCTTCTCCTTCTTCTTTGTTTTTTAAATTTAGAAGGGGGGAATACCAACCCTCGGCCACTGTTCACCCGGGCACCCCGGCCCCCTTCCCCGGCAGACCCGGCGGAGATCACCCCGCTCCACCGTCCATCACCGTTACTCCACCACTGCACAGCCCGGCCGGACCCCCCTACTTCGGTCGACATTCGCTCTTCCCGACCCAGGTGTCGAGCTCCCCTCGACTCCACAGTCCGGCCACCCTGCTTATCTTCTCCTGCAGCACCCGGCCGAGCACCCGTCGACCCGCTCCTCCCTCGCCTGAAGCCCCGAGCCGCTGACACACCGTTCGAGCGACCAAGCACCGCTGAAACCGGCCATCCTCGACCGTTCGAGCGACCAAGCATCGCTGAAACCGGCCACCCGCCGAGTATTATCGACCCCGCAGGCCACGACTGCTGCTCCTTCCCTCTTCACGACTCTGGCGAGCTGCCACTCCGGCCAGCTTCACCCAAGGCGAGCTTCTTCCCTGACCTCCACTGTTCTTTCCTCCTCCGACCTTAACCCATCATCACCACCATCCCGAGCTCCTTCCCCGGCGGCCTCCTGCTGCACACGACCACCTGAACCAACCGGCACCACCACCACCATATCGAGCCGGCACCACCCCCATCAGTAGTTCACCTCGGCCGCGCCACCCTACTCCACCTGCACCCGGCCAGGCCCCTCAGTCGAGCAATCCCGAGCTCCCTCTCGTGCAGGTACGACTTCCTTTCTTCACGTACACGTACGCGTGTACGCACGTATGTTGTAGTGTACGTATTTGGGGTATTTTGTATGCATTTATGTATGTTAATAATTTTTGTATCGGTATATATATATATACCTGTATATAGTATAAGTATTATTTTGGTATATATATATATATGTATATATATATATATATATGTATATGTATATATATATATATATATATATATATATGTATATATATATATATATATATGTATATGTATATATATATATATATATATATATATGTATATATATATATATATATATATTTGTATTGGTATATATATAAATACGTATTTTGGTATATGTATATACATATATATATATATATGTATGTATTTTGGTATGTATATATGTAGCATATATATATTTATATTGGTATATATATATGTACTTGTATACGTATATGGTATATGTATTAAATATAGTATAGGTATATTTTCACTAGTATATATATATATATATATATATATATATATATATATATATATATATTCAGTATATATATATTCATAAATATTGGTTGTATATATATAATGTGGTATGTATATTTTTAACATATGTATATATATATATAATATATATATTTCTAATTAGTGTATATACACTTATACATATTTTGTACGTAATTATTGCTATACCCATAAATATGTATTAATTTAATTATTGGTAATATGTGTAATTGATGAATGTTTTAGGCGACCCGAGTGTAATTACGGATACCCCGTATTTACATGGACCTGTAATCCTGTAAATGTTAGTTGACTGCCACATGTACACTGACGTACTGGCAAGCCCCGTATCATTTTGACCGTCTGTCTTGCACAGCAATCACAGACGCGACGCCTGTGCAACTTGACGCACTTGACCCTAGTTGACTAGTGCTATACCTGGCATAGCCCCTGAGTTCGATGTATTTTTGATTGTGTGTTAGTGTAGCATCTAATACAAATGTTATATTAATGATATGTCTATAGGACTGTTGGTTCATCCAGGCGATACTCTGGAACAGGATATTGGTATTACCAGCTAAGGACCCAAGGCAAGTACATTCTCTGATAATTTCCAATTATTTGATAATTTCTATAAGTTCAGTATCTAGAAATATTACATCTGATCCTTGACACTGTGCTACACGGACTAGTATATAGATTGGATCTGCAGTCATGAGATGTTACATTAATTATCGTATTGACATTGTACACGACATTGATATTTAGACCTTGCACATGATAAATTGGATATTGCTCGTGTCTCATGACGTATCATGGTTGGATCCACTGTACTAGTTGGGGGCGGGGAAGTAGTTAGTAAGAAATGTGATCATATCCCTATTATACAAGTATAGAACAATGTTAGTGTTAATCATACTCCTCACGTATGATTAGCCAGGCCATATAGCTCTCGTACATGTTTCCAAGCCGATCACATTTCGAAACTACTATTTCAAACACTTAGAATGGTTACAGTTCTCTATTTTAGATCATATACTATATCACCCGTATATGATATTGTACCTTGTTCTCTTCATTTCATATATGCACTGACTGTATCATATTGCCTATATTGCCTGTCTCTTTACATTGCCTGTCTCTTTATTTTGCCATTGTATTTATTCACTGTCTTCTTTCAGTATATAGCATCATTTGTTTATTGTTTATAGTCCTTATCAATTAAATAGAACTGTTATTTGAGATATACTTTGCTCCTTCCTGACTGGAAACATTTTTTCAGACTATGCCTTAGAGGACTGGTATCCAACACTTTATGGACCACAGGGTGAGTAGCTGCAGACTTGGACTTGGTAGTTCAGTTGTGATTCTGGGAGGTCTAGCCGGAATCACTAGTTATCTAGTTAGTTCTTTTAGCAGATTATTTTGGTACCGGATTTGTCTCCGGCATACTTTGTTGAGACATAGATATTTGTTGAGTTAGATTATTTACATTTAGACTTGTATTATATTTTATTTTATTTTTTCGATATCTTATCGTGCTGTAGTTATGTGATTGAGTATGTTGTTCATATTATATTGTGTCATCCGTGCCTCCTAATGGAGATTGGATGCTCGTGTGAGATTGCTTAGATAGTATCATGACCTAGACAGCATTCTACCGTTGATGCTGCGGCGTAGGCTGGACGTACCCGCGTACTCGTGCCCCAATTTTGGGTGCGGGTCGTGACAGGTAGACTTGTCACTACCACGTTCCAAAAATAGGGGTATTTTTGAATTTTTGTTATTATTAATATTGTGTTTATTTAATTTAAATAATTGTATAAGATGTGTAATTATACATATATTATATATAGTGTTCTTGATGTTGAGCCAGTAGACTTAGCCTAGAAGCCCACTAGATGAACACCTGACCGAATTATAGAGTTATGAATTTAATTTGTTTCATTTAATATTTAATTATTTGAGGTAGTAATTAATTACCGTAATCTTATTTCATTGTTGCAACTTACCGTTGCTTCGATATTTGTAGCGCTACCCTAGCTTTTGCCTTCCGACAAATTTTACAACCTTGCCCTAGGCGTGCCCGCCTTCCATTTTGACCTTTCTGTAACTCATAATTATGCTCTCTTGTGCTTCATTTTAGCCGCACAATATTCGTCGCGGACGTTTATTTAATTTCTAAATAAAATCCAACTTTGTATCGTTGTGCGTTCCAATCGAAATTTGACACAATGTCAACCCATTTTCGTGCAACCCAAATTAGGGTAATATTCTGTTCTGAGTCTTCTTCACTAATAATATTTGTGTCCCAACTTAATTTTAGCCCCATGTATTTCTAATTAATTTTAGAACACCGCTTGTATTTATTTCTAATTAAATTGGGGATACCAACTTTGACTAATCTCATTTAATCCCAATTTAATCCAAATACCCCATTAATTAAGCCCATACAAAACACACAACACCCCTCACCCTATAAAACACCAAACACCAAATCGCCCACCAATTTTTTATCATTTCATATGTCTGTGCAAATACCCAAATTTAAGGGGGCTTATTTGCAAATGTTGCATTAGGTGTCAATACCCC